>LOJH01041052.1:0-14480 GCA_001685095.1 Ellobius talpinus
GGAGGTATATTCTCAACCCTGTTTCCCTCTTTTCAGGTAACTCTAGCTTGGGTCAGATTGACAAAAAGCAAAACAAAATAGTTATATAAATAGTCTAAAAGTTTAGGACAGGGCTGGGGGTGACTCGGCTGGCAAAGTGCTCGCCATGCAGACATAAGGAACTGAGTTCAGATTCCTACCACTCCCCCGCCCCCCCCAAAAGTCAGTCTTGGTCCTGTGTCCCTGCAATCCCAGCACTGGGGTAGTGGAGACAAGAGGGAGTGCTGGCTAGCCACTCTAGCCGGTTGTGAGCTGGTGACCAAATTAAAGGTATTTCTCAAACAGCGAGGTGAAGTGATTGAAGAAGACATCTGACGTTAAGCTCTGGCCTCCAGTTGGACCTGCACACATGAGAACCCCCCCCACACACAGGGATTAGACATGGTGGTACACACACTTTTAATCCAAGTGCTCAGGGGGATCTGTGAGTTCTAGGCCAGCCTGATCGAAACAGCGATTTCTTTTTCGTCTGTTTTTGTTTTTGTTTTTTCATGACAAGGTTTCTCAGTGTAGCCTTGACTATCCTGGGACTCAGCTCTGTAGACCAGGCTGGCCTCGAACTCAGAGAGATCCCCCTCCCTCTGCCTCCTGAGTGCTGGGATTAAAGGCGTGCGCCACCACCATTCAGCTAAACGGTGATTTCTACACCAGCCAGGGTTACATAGTAAGATGGTGTCTTTAAAAAAGAACAGGGTGCTGGGATTAAAGGCACACACCTTTAATCCCAGCACTTGGGAGGCAGAGGCAGGCAGAGCTCTATGAGTTCAAGGCCAGCCTGGTCTACAAGATGAGGAGTTTGGGGTTAGCTTGGGTTACATAGTAAATTTCAGGCTGGCTGGAGCTATATGGTAGGGTCGTGTCCTTTAAAAGGTACAGGGACAGCCTGGAGACTGGCCCTTCCTAGGGACTTCCTCTGGGTCATCTTGGCTTGTCACCGGCTCCACGTGCTAAGCATACCAAAGGCAGCTGTGGTCGAATGGAAGCTATGAGGAAGGAGAGCAGAGCCTGGAAGGTTCTCAATGGTCTCTCTGACCACTCACTCACTGTACCCTCTGTCCCTCCCAGGTGCTCGCAGATGTTTTTGGGGCCCCCGTGTATGTCATAGACACCACCAGTTCAGCCTGTGTGGGCTCTGCGTACCGAGCTTTTCATGGTAGGTCAATGAATGGGCCATGGCTGTCTCTGGAAGTGTTTAGGCACCACTGGGAATGAGAAGAGGGGAAAGGGGGAGAGGATGGTGTTCTAGTTAGGGTTTCTATTTCTGTGAAGAGACACCATGACCACGGCAACTCTTATAAAGGAAAACATTTAATTGAGATAGTGCTCTTGAGCAAAGCCTTCCTCTACAGGGACACTTCCCCCAACAAGACCACACCTACTCCAACAAAGCCACACCTCCCAATGGTGCCACTCCCTTTGGGGGCTATTTTCTTTCAAACTACCACAGATGGCATTCCCAAAGTGAAGGACCTGGGGTCCCAGGAGTGTTAGCCTCATTTCTGTCTCTCCCAGCAGGCAAAAATGAACCCATGCCCTTTGTCCTGTATTCTCTAGTGAGAGTGGAGAAAGAGAGGTAGATTCAAACTGGATGAGGCCTGATCAGAGTCAGGTTCTTCAGAGAAGGACCAAAAAGGCCACGGGGCATCGCAAGACGTGGGTCTAGGTCTAAGCAGCTAGTGGGGAGGAAGGTGATGGTTAGGGATGAAGTCGAGAACAGCAAGAAACCAGGACAATGGTGAAGGCCTCAGAGCTAGGGAGTCCAGAACCGTGGACAGCTCCCTCGAGGCCCCGGCTCTGAATGCTGTCTGCCTGAAACTTCAGACTGTGCTCGAAGACAGAGTTGGGGGGGGTTAAGGTTTAGCCCCCTCAGCTAGGTTGCTTTTCCCTGTCATCTGCCTGCTAGGGAACGCCTGCCAGATTCATCTGGGGCTCCACCCTTTCCCCCGGGGTTCATTCTTTCACTTCTCAACACATCTCTTTAAACTTGATGCTTCTCTCGACACTGCAAATGGGTATTGTGCTGTTCGCTTAGAAGTGAACCCTTTTATCCTCACCTGGGAAGCTCCGGGGCTGGGGGTGGCACCCTTTTTCCATCACCTCATGCAACTTCATGGAGCTAGAGCACTGGGGAGTGTACTCCTAAATGTTTATTTCTTACCCCGTACTGGGGATTGAACCCAGGGTCTTGTGCTAGTCTGTGCTTGGTAAGCTATAGCACAAGCCTCTCTATTATATATTTTTGTTTTGAGGCGAGGTCTCACAAAGTTGTCCAGGTTGACTTTCAGTTCACTCTGGATTCCAAGTGGGCTTTGAACTTGCCATTCTCCGATATGCAAAATTAAAAAAAATCACCCATTTTAAGTATTTTTAGCAGTTTTGCTGCCTTTTTTTTAGACTTTTACTGACTTGTCTGAGCTGGGCTAATCCGGTTTAAATGCTTTGTGGGTTTTCCTGTTCTGGTGCTGGGTTGAAGTCATGGTCTTTGCACGCTGAGGTGGCACCTGCTGCTGAGCTGCACTCCCCTGTCCTCCTGACAGTGTTTGTCACAGTAGTGGTGGCTGTCACACAAGGTGGCTGTCACACAAGGTGGCTGGTCAGCCTCATTGGTGAGGTGCTTGAATGTGAGATGACCTTTCCCTTCTAGGCCTTGCAGGAGGGACAGGTGTGGCCTTTTCAGAGGTTGTGAAGTCAGCACCATATCCCAGCCTGGCTGCCACCCCCAGCCCCGGAGCTTCCCAGGTGAGAAGCCATCAGATTTTCTCTTGTCATTTGCCTTCTCGGTCTGGCTCAGGTCTTTTTTCTTCTCATTGAAAGGCAAGGTTTTCTTTCTCATCTACATTAAACCCGCTGTGCCTCACTAGAGGGAAATCTTACCTCGCCCCTTCTCCACTCCTAAGAACCTGGGGATTGACTGATCCTAGGGTTTCAGCCAAGGGTCTCAGGCACTTGACAATGGAATTACATCTTGGCTGACAAAGACACCAAGGATGCTGGGACCTGAGCCTGGGTCCTCGGCAAGGACAGTACGTGCTCACTGCACCATCTCTCCAGCTTCTCATTTTTCAAAAGTAAAAATAGGAACAAAATTAGTTTTAATAATATATTTCACTTAATCTAATGTATCCACATTGTCATTATTTTAGTACATAACTGCTTAGAGAAATTACTGATGTCATAATCCACATTGGTTTTGCACAAGGTTTAGGAACTTTGGAGTAAGTTTTATAAATATATGTATTTATATTTAAATTTTTATTTATTTTATATGTATGAGTGTTTCGTCTACATGTATGTTTATGCATCATGTGTGTGCTTGGTGCCTGAGGAGGCCAGAAGAGGGTCCCCTGGAACTAGAATAGACCATAGGGAGTCACCATGTGGGTGCTGGGACTTAAACCTGGGTCCTCTGGAAGGGCAGCCCGTGTTCTAAACCACTGGGGCATCTCTCCAGTCTCAGAATTTACTTTTACTTTTTTTTGTTTATTTGTTTTTGAAGACAGGGTTTTCTCTGTGTAACAGACCTAGCTGTCTTGGAACTTGCTTTGTAGACCAGGCTGGCCTTGAACTCACAGAGATCCACCTACCTCTGCCTCCCCTGTGGTGTTGGGATTAAAGGCATGCACCAACTGCAGCAGGCTCAGAATTTACACTTTTAAATTGCAAGCTGCGGAGCTCATGTAAGAGGCACTTCCCTTCCCATTCTTATTATGAACTACTCTTTCTGCCCCTCCAGGTCTATGAGGCCCTTCTTCCTCGGTACGCTCAACTTGAACAGAGAATCTTGTCTCAGGCCCGGGGACCTCTGGAATGACTGTGTACCCTGGCAGCCTGCTGCCTCCCACCTGCCCAGACTTCCCACTTGTCCTCTTGCTTGTGCTGGCTCAGTGGCACTCTCTTGTCCTGTCCTGGACCATCTCGAAGCTGGCCAGGACTCCCTGGAGACATGTGGTTGCCCATGTCCCCGGGGTGGGACTGCACCATGTCCCCGGGTGGGACTGCACCTCTCCTTTCTGTCTTTCACTCTGGAGGCAGAAAAGCACAGTGTAGGGTGTGGCCATCAAAGATGCTCACCCCCCCCCCGAAGTCAGAAAGAAAGCTCTCTTTCAGGACCAAACTCAGCAGAATAGGGAACAGCCTTCTTCCTGGATGACTACACCTCCTTGGTCCTCGCCTTTAGCCACCTCAGCCCACACTGGGACCACTCTTTCCATCCTTCCCTGCAAACCAGACTCTACAGCCCCCCCATCTACCTGGGTCTAACTTCCCACTCAAGATGACCTTCATGGGCCTGGTGAATATCCTGTGCCCTCCCCAGCTCTGTCTATAGCTGACTAGGGCTGACTGGGTCACCCGGCTGGGCCATTGTTCAGGCTAAACACTTTAGGGTTCGCCTTATTTCATTGTAGTTCACATGATGGCAAAATTGTGTGTTTCTCTTGGAGAAATTCTGGATTTTTTTTTCTTCTTGAGACAAGGTCTCCTGTAACCTGGCCAACCCTCAAACTTTCTTTGCAGCTGAATGTGACCTTAAACTTGTGCTCTTCCTGCCACCATCTGCCAAGTGCTGGGATTAAAGGCATGTGCCACCACACCTGGTCTATGTAGTGCAGAGATTCCATGGCCCCTGCGTGCTGGGCGAACACTCTGCTAGCTGAGCCACACCCCCAGCCTGGATTTCCTTCTTATTTGCTCTCATGTCCACATATCCTATTATGTTTGTATAGATGCTGAGTCCTCCCTCCTTCCTCTTCACTCCTTTTTAAAAGACTTTCCTGCTCCTTGCTCAGCCCCTTGTGACCTCACTCCTGTGACAACCCCAGGGTTTTCCTCTGCCACATGGCTGCACAGAACTCAGACCACAGTGGCGAGATGTTGGAGACAGGTGTGAGATCACATGGTCAGAGAGCAGTGACTGCTGGGAAGTCTGAAGGACAAAGCATAGACTTGAAGAGCATCTTCCATCCGGAAGGGAAGGCTCGGTGTGTGATGGGCAACGAAGCTGCAGGTGGCCGTCATCGCCACAGCAAACCCAAGCTGCGGGAGGAGACGCTGCTAGGCCACTTGTTAAGAGTCATAAACCCTGAGCAACAGCATCTGGGACCACAAAACAGTAAACTAAGATGACATTCCGACATAGATCGTCCTTACAATAAATCAGACAATCGTGGAAAAAAAAAAAGACTCCATGGGTGACAAATTAAAAACAAATCCAAATGCAAACGCAGCAAGCTTATGGGGGAAGAGAGTGACCAGACAGAAGAACAGTGTCATGACAGATTCAGAGACTGGGCTACAACGTATGGAAGAGGAGACAGATATGGCAGGAAATCAGCAAGGCACCAGAAAAGAAGGGAAAAGAAAAAGACAACATGGGTAACATTAGTGCTCTCAGCAACAAAAGACAAGATCCCTGTTGCTAATTGAAACTACCCCAAATAAAAACATAATTTTGAAAACACCTAAAACCAACCTCTGCTCCTTCCTCCCTCCCTCCCTCTCTTCTACCTCCCCTCTCTCCTTTCTACCTCTTCTCCCTCCCTCCCTCTCATCAACCTCTCCTTCTCTTCCCATCCCTTTTTACCTTGCTGGGATTTGAATCTGTAACCGTGAAGGTGCTGGGCCAGCCCTCTCTTACTGAGGTGCACCACCAGCTCCACCAACTATGTCTTAAAAGAGTCCACCTTGTAATTCAGAAGCGCTCTAGCAGTGCTCTGGGATTTTTATATCACTGACCCAGCATCAAAAAGGCTTTCTTAGAACATAAAACAATAAACCGAGGGGGCAGGGGTGCCAGAGAGATGGTTCAGAGATTAAGTGCACCGGCTGTTCTTCCAGAGGACCTGGGTTCGATCCCTAGCATCCACATGACTGCTCACAACCACCTAGAACTCCAGCCCCAAGGGATCTGATGGGCTCTTCTGGCCTCTTCCATACTCCATGTGATGCACAGACATACAGGCAGGAAAAACGGTCATACACATGAAATAAAAAATAAAATTTAAAAAAAAATTGAATTCAACCTTCCAGCATACACTGTGTAATAAAGTGCAACATTCTGTGTGTTGACAGTGAAAGTAAAATGTCAAGACCGAAGGATGTCCTCTCTTACAAAAGAAAGATCAGGTTGGCGTCAGGTTTCTCAGCAAAGAAGAGAGCAATGGAACAAATTTTCTTTCTTTCCCATGGTGTGTCTCAGACAGGTGCATATCAATGTCCCGTATTCCCGTGTAACACATTTGGGTTAAGTTTAGCTGGCAAGGTTTATCTTGAGTGGACTTGGAGCAGTTAACGAAGGCCTTGGGCAGGTGAAGGGCTGAGCCTTTTACAGCTTAACTGCAAGGGCGAAGGTCATTAGTCCCATTCTTACCCAAACGTCCCAGTAAACCTGGCTATAGAAGGGTTTCCTGGTGACCCAGACAGTCAGGCTCTGCAGCATCTTGGTAGGGCCAAGGCCACAGGCCACGCCATACTCTGCAAGATGAGGCGAGGTCACTGAGCACTCCTGCGTTCTGGAACAAATTTTCGAAGAACTAAGAAAAATATAAGGACCAGTGAGATGGCTCAGTGAGTGAAGGGGCTTGCTGCCAAGACTGAAGATCTAAGTTCAATCCCCAGAACCCACATGGTGGAAGGAGAGAACCAACTCCAGCAAGTTGTTCTTTGACCTCCACATGTGTGCTGTGGCGATGTGCATGCCTCTCCCCACCCCACGTAAGGAAACGAAAACAGGCATTGCTCAGGTCTGTACCTGGTTAAGATATGGAAGTGTCTTAGCTGTACCAGAGCTAAGGTTGACTCACAGACCCTTAGCGTTCTTCTAAAAGACAGGTGTCACCCAACCAGGAGACGATGGGGGAAGCTGAGCAGGACACGTGAGTGCTGGCATGGAAGAGTGTCAAATGGCATTGCTTGGACAAGGTTACCCACTAACATAGGAAGCAGAGAGATGTCCTCATTTGCTTTCTGTTGCTGTGATAGGCACCGTGATCAAAGGTGCCTTTGTGGCGTGGAGGGGGTTAGTTTCACCTCACTGTTCCAGGTCACAGTGATCCCTGAGGGAAGTCGGGGCAGGAACTGTCACAGAAGCCATGGAGGACCACTGCTGACTGGCTCCAGCACAGACTCACACTCAGCCCAGGCACACAGGCCTAGGAATGATGCCACCCACAACAGGCCAGTCCCTCCCAGGTCAACCATCAAACAACCTCTCTCAGACATGGCCATGGGTCGAGTGGATCCAGGCAGTCCTTCAACTGAGAGTCCCTCAGGTGATTCTAGACTGTGTCAGATTAACAGCTGAAGCCAGCCAGGACAGGAGAGGAGAAAGGAGCTCGAAAAGGAGAAAAGAGCACAAAGAACTCATTGATGCACCTGCAATTTCGAGGAGTCAATTTTTGAGTTAAATACTTAAAATTAGCTGGGTGTTGGTGGCGCGCACCTTTTCTCCCAGCATTCAGGAGGCAGAGGCAGGTGGATCACTGTGAGTCTGAGGACAGCCTGACCTACAGGGCGAGCTCCAGGACAGCCAAGGCTACACAGAGAAACCCTGTCTCAAAAAAACAAAACTAAGAAAGAGAAATTGCGAACCAAATACTTGAGGCTTAAATATTGAAAAAGGCGACCTGACATTAGAACTATTTGTAATATTAAGGGCATTAGTATTAAAAACTATACAATCAGTATAATAAAAAGCTTTTAAAATTAATAAAAATGCAGATCTTGACATCAGGGAGATGGGTCAGTGGGTAAAGGTGTTTGCTGCCAGGTTCTATTACCGATTTCGATCCCTGAGTACCCATATGGTAGAAGAGAGAACTGATTCCCACACATTGTCCTTTGGTCCCCATACAGGTTCCCCGGCACACGAGTACCCTCATATGTACACAATGCATGAATGAATACATATAAAAATGCAAATCTCCCTCAATGTTCAAAGAAAAGGCACCCGATCACATAACATGCAACATGCAACACATGGTAATTGTAGCTTTGTGTACACAGTCAACAGAAGTTCTAGCATGAGTCCAGTCGGTAAACATGAGAGCCCTTAATCCACCTACTAAAAGAAAAAGAATTTCCAAACAATGTGTTCCCGTCATGTTTAGAAGAGACACACATAAAAATCAGTGGTTCGGAAAGACCGAAGAGGGGTGTGGACAGCAACAGTCCAAACATAGAAACACAGGAAGCAGAGATGGCAATACCTATCTCAAAGGGGACACCGTAGCGCTAAAGACCACGCTCCGCAACAGTGATATGCTAATCACCAATGCTACAGGCTCAGCTATTTGAACTGTTAGCTTGAAATGACATTCTGGAATCCTCTGCCTGCGCCAGAGTCCTGTCTGTGCACTAGCTTCCTTTCCCATCAGCTGTGCCTTGTTAAAGCACCACGGCATTTGTGCAACAGCAGCAGGGAAAACAGACAGCTGGAAATAACAGTTTCAACCCGCTACTCTCTTATTCGAGGCTAAGGAAGACAAAACTGTATGGAGGTTGTTCCTACACAGTAGACCTAAACGTGTATTGACTATTCCACTTTGCATGTGTTGGGGGGAGGGGGGTGCATGTGTGTATGGATGTGTGAGTGTGTGTGGATGGGTGCGTGTGTGTATGGATGGGTGCATGTGTGTGTGTGGAGGGGGTATATGTGTGTATTGATGGGTGCATGTGTGTGTGTGTGAATGACTGCATGTGTGTGTGGGGTAATGGATGAGGGCTTGTGGATGGGTGCAAGTGTGTGTGTGTGTGTGGGTGGGTGGATGGGGTTTTGTGGATGGGTGCATGTATGTATGAATGGGGATGTATCAATGAGTGCATGTCTGTGGATTGGTGCATGTGTGTATGGATGTGTGTGTGTAGATGGGTGCATGTGTGTGTAGATGGGTGTATATGTGTATGGATGGGTGCATGCATGTTTGTCTTGTGCGTGCACATGTGGAAGTCAGGACTAGCTTGGATAACATTTCTCAGATGCCTTCTACTTTCCATTTGACAGGGACCAGCCATTAGGCTTCCAAGGATCCACTGATCTCCACCTCCCATCCCACTATCACTCAGACTGCAAGCATAAGTCACCCCGCCCAACTTTAATATGACTCTTGAGAACAAAACTCAGGTTTTGATGCTTGTGAGCAAGCATGTTAACAACTAAGTTATCCCCAGCACAAATGTCCCATATTAAAATAGCAATATGTCTGTTCTCATGCATAAAAATTTACCATTTAGAGTGGGCAAGATGGCTGAACAGTAAAGGTACATGCTGCCCAGCCTGGCAGCCCAAGTGTGACCCGCAGCCCAGATGATGGAAGAACTGGCTCCCAAAAGTTGTCTTCTGATTCTCACAGGTGCACATGTGTGTGCACATAGAGACACAGATAAATGAATGTATTTAAATCACCATTTACTACACCATAAAGAAAACTTGAAAAGGTCACCACACCTGGCTAGAACAAAACTTTTTTAAAGTCCAATTTGGAGAAAAACATTTTTATTAAACTCTTAGGACAAGATCAAGCCCCAGGCCTAGTGGTACATGCTTTCAACCCCAGCACTTGCCATAGGAGGCAGAGGCAGGTGGATCTCCATGAGTTCCAGGCCAGCCTGATCTACACAGTGAGTTCCAGGACAGCCAGGACTACATAGTGAGATCCTGTCTCAAACAAAACAAAACAACGAATTGAGAATTAGACAGATGGCTTGGTGGTTGTGGGATATTTAAATGCACTGTGAAACTTTGAGACTGTTAATAAAATTAACCTTGGATTAGCAGGTAGAGTCCGGGACTAGTTGACAGGAATTAGCCATAGAGGGGACGGAGGAGCCAGGAACATGAATAGAGAGACACACAGGAAGGAGTAGGGAGGGACTTAAGAGTTTCTCGGTCTTTATTGGTTGGGGACAAGTGGAGAGCTGCTTCTCTAGGTTGGTCTCTGGCCTAAAAGGAAGGTCAGCTGGTTACTTCTTGGCGTTTCTGATCTAGCAGGTTTTCACCTCAATATCTGACTCTCAAGTATTGGCAAATAGAATAATACTTAGTTAAAACCTACATTTAGTAGCCATGACTAAGCCAGTGCTACCGTTAGAAATTCCACCAGGCTGAGATCTGAGCCTCTGGGTGCTGACTGCAGGGCCATGGGGTGCAGGCGGTTGTTAAAATATCAATAGATTCAGGTGTGACTGCAAAGACAGAAAAACTTGGTAGTTAGAAACTCTTATTATTCTTCCAGAGGACCCAGGCTTGATTCTTAGCACCCAAACGGCATCTAAGAATGGTCTGTAACTCCAGTTCCAGAGGATCTGACGCCCTCTTCTGGCTTCCACATGCACCGCACTACAAATAAATAAATCTTCAAAAATCTATAACCCTCCGAATTTAATTAACAATTAACAATGTAACCGATGACACATAACTAAAGCAGCAAGTGAAAATATAGCTTGTAATATGGAATACTGATAAAAAATGAAAGAATAAAATTAAATGAGTCAGGTTTGAATGTAATTGGCTCCCATGATCTCACAGGGAATGGCATTATTAGGTGGTGTGGCTTTGTTGGAACTGGTATGGCCTTGTTAGAGGAAATGTGTCACTGTGGGGGTGGGCTTTGAGGTTTCTGATGCTCAGGATGCTGGCCAGTGTCTCAGTTGACTTCCTGTTGCCTGCAAGATGGAATACTCAGCTACTTCTTCAGCATCATGTCTGCCTGCATGCTGCCATGCTCCCTGCCATGGTGACAAACCTCTGAAACTGTAAGCTGGCCCCAATTAACTGTTTTCCTTATAGGAGTTGCCATAGTCATGGTGTCTCTTCACAGCAAGAAAAACCTTAACTAAGAGAGTTTGCACTTTTTATTTTTTTAAATTCTAGCACTTAGAAAGCAGAAGCAGGTCAATCTCTGAGTTCAAGGCCAGCCTGGTCTACAGAGTGAGTTCCAGGACAGCCAGGGCTACACAGAGAAACCCTGTCTTAGAGGAGGGGGGGAGAGAGAGAGAACTCATTGTGTGCGAAACGAAACATGATTCCTGCCTTCTCTCTGGCATATCTGAATTTCTGACAGCATTATTCTCCGAATAGGGACCATTATTTAGTGAAATGCAGGTTCCTTGAAAACAAACTCCATGAATCCATGATGACTGACCTGATAACCAAGATGGTCATTAAGATACCAATGGGTGAACGGAAAGATGGCTCAGTGGTTAAGAGTGCTTGCTGCTCTTGCAGTAGCCCAGAGTTCAGTTCCCAGCTCCCACAGAGGATGGCTCACAATGGTAACCCTATCTCCAGGCCCACCTCTGGTCTTCACAGGCACATGCGCACAAATGTGCATACATATAAATAAAAATAAATCTGAAAAAAAGAGAGACCAGTGAGTGGGTAGCATGCAGGAACCCTGTCCTGGGAGAGTCGGGGTTCAGTGGCTAGAAGTGAGTATGCTACCCAGGTTAGTTCACCATTTAAAAGTTTGACTTTATAAAAATTCATATTTAATATTTTCAGCTTTGGTTGGCTGTTAGTAACTGATAAAATGAAAAGAGAAACCAGGATAAAGGGGAATTACTATAATGTCATATGAGCATCTTTTTACTTATATTTTAATTATGCGTGTGTGTGTGCATGTGTGTAGTGTACACATGTGTGTGCACACAGGAATGCAGGTGTCTGTGGAGGTCAACAGAGGGCATCAAATTCCTTGGAATTGGAGTTATAGACATGCATAAATTGTCCAATCTGGGCCCTGGGAACCAAATGCAGATCTTTGTAATAGCAGCAAGTGCTTTTAACCACTGAGCCATCTCTCCAGTCCCAGGGTTCCCTCTTTTAAAGATTCACTTCAGTGACTGTTTAGAAAGCATACTCAGGCCAGAGATATGGCTCACTGAGTGCAGGGACCTGCTGCCAACCCTGAGGATTTGAGTTTGAATCCCAGGACCCACACAGCGGAAAGAACCAACTGCAAGCTGTTGTCTGACCTCAACGCATGCTCTTTCTCTTTCTCTCCCTCTCTCTCTTACATACACATACTATATAAATAAGTAAAATGTAATACAAATTTAAGAAGAAATATAAGATACTCTTAGCAACTTGAATGGGTGCAGGTGACCAGTTAAGGCTCCATTCACTGCTGCTGAAGCAGTTCAGATGTGAGACATTGGCTGATGTGGTACAGCACACATGGAAAAAAAAAACCAGCTGGATGTTCGCTGTATCTTTGAGGCTTACTGATGGACACGGAACATTTAAGGGTGACTCGGAATGCTTGGATATGAGCAACTGATTGATTGTGCCATCAATTCAGACAGGGATAGATAGGGAAGAGCAGGTTTATAAGGGAAACTTGGGAGTTCCTGTTCTGCTAAATCAAACTCAGGAAGCCAGACAGGTTGTCAAATGTAGCTGTGAAGCTAACAGCTTAGTACAGGGATTTGGATTTTTCCAGTAATACCAGAGCAGCATTGTGGTGTGTGGGCATTTTGGACCCCTTGAAATTAGGTGACATATAACCTGGTGTGGTACAGAAACTGGGGTGTAGTGGAGTTGACAGCGTCCTCCTAACGCGTAGAAAGCCCTGGTTTGATCCTCACAGCACATTACAGAGAGTGAATGACTTCAAGGTCATTCTTGGAAGTGTACTGAATAGGCGGCCAGCCTGGGCTAATATGAGAGAGAGCCTTTATGTTCTGTACCTCTCCCCAACAACTCTCTGTCCCTCAGTCACAAAACAGTCTGATTTTTGACATATGGATGATAGTTTGTTTTTTCCAATATGGAATAGATAACTAATGCTTTCCCTAATACACTGGGTCTATCATTGAGGGCTTGCTTGAGTCTCTACCATTTATTTAAACAGTGCAAAGCTAGGGCTGGAGAAGCAGCCCAGCTGTTCACAGAGCTTTGCTGCCCCTTCAGAGACCTGAGTTCAGTTCCCAGCACCCAGCATGGGGTGCAGCTCATAACCACCTTTAGTCCCAGCTGAAGGGGATCCTATGCCCTCTTCTGGCCTGCTTGGGCACCTGTATGCACACGGGCATACCCACACACAGACACGTACATATATACATACGATTAAAAATAAAATAAATGCACTCGGGAGGCAGATGCAGGCAGATCTCTGTGAGTTCGAGGTCAAGCTGGTCTAGTGAATTCCATAACAGCCAGTGAGACCCTGTCTCAAGAATGCCACCACCACTACATCGCTACCATGACTAATCATCATCATCATAATCATAATAAATCATGGGACTGGAGAGGTGACTCGGCGGTTAAGAGCACATGTTGCACTTACAGAGGACTCAAGTTCGGTTCCTACCATCCACAAGCTTGGTCACAACCATTTCTAACTCCAGTTCCAGGGGCTCTGACGCTTGCCTTCTTCTAACCTAGCACTAGGCATACACATGGAACACATACATACACAGAAACACACAAAATAAAATAAGTAAAAAAAGAAAAGTCACAGAAGAATGGAGGATAGCTTGAGGTCATCTGGGGTTTGTTTACACAGGGAGAGGAAAAAAGACAAAACAGAGAGGCGAAGGCGGCCAGAAGTGGACACCAGCAGGTCGTGGTCTCACCAACTTCGTAGGCTGAGAATCCCGACTCAGAAACAAAGGTGCAGTAGTGACCACCTACACAAATCTTGGAGTTGTCTAACGCTGTGACTTTCATAAGGCGAAACTGAAGTTCAGACAGTTGAAAGGACCCAGACTCCTCGGTGCCACCTTCCTCCCCGCTGCCCTTGCCCAGGACTAACCGTGGCAGATATCTGAGGTCTCCAGCGCCACCTTTTCCTTGAGCTGTGACGAGCTTTCCCAGGCTAGCTGGGAGTCCTGCTACCCTCACAAGCTCTGGTTGTGTACTAAGGAATGTGGAATCTGAAATGGAGGAACCTGCTGTGTGTGTGTGTGTACGTGAAAAGAGCAGAGACGTGCATGTTCTGGACAATCCTGAAATGGGTGGGAGGACCGTTGCAGGTAATCCTCGAAGGGGGAGACGGAGGAGGTGGGACCACTCCTGAGGACCCCTCAGGAAGCAGGTCGCCAACAGCTCTTTCCCACCTGCAGCTGCTTTGTGGGTCCTCCTCTGCTTGGAGATAGCTCTCTGTGTGTTCTGGGGGACTGCTGCCAATTCAGACTTCTGCTTTTTTCTGCCAGTTAATTAGTCCATCAATAAAGATGCGCGGGAGCTGGAGGACAGAAGTCCGGGCTATGGGGTCGGGGGCTACCCACTCACTCAGGGGTCTCAGAGGAGCACGCATCCCGCAGCGTGGGAGCCACGGTTTGGGGTCGGCATCAAGCAGGATGGCTACGGGTTGTCCCAAGTCTGCAGCCAAGTGGGCCGTAGTCCAATCCCACCAGCTCCGAGCGCGCGCCCTGCCTGTCCCTAGAGCCCGTGCAGCACGCGCGAGGCCTCCCGAGGGCGCGGGCTGGGGGCGGAGCCTCGG
>LOJH01041053.1:0-12360 GCA_001685095.1 Ellobius talpinus
CTTCCTCCTTCCCTCCCTCTTGACACCAGTCTAATGGCCACTTCATCCACCCTCTGTCATGGTTTGAGTCTGCTGTAACCCTTACACACTCCTGCTCTGAATTTTGCTCCTTAGCTGGTAGTGCTCTTTTGAGAAACTGTGGGACCTCCTGATTGGCTCCCCAGGCTGCTATGACGTGAACAGACCACCACATGCTATTGACATCCTTAAATGAGATTTATCACACCTTCACCACCAAGATGCATTGAAACGCTTCTGAAACAATTTGACAAAATAATCACCTTCTTCCTTAAGCTGCTAGTGTCTGGTATTATAGGTGCAGTGAGGAAAAGGGAACAAACACATTTACGAATCCTAGGACTCCCCTTTGACCTACTTTTAATATGAGCAAACAGAAGGGATCCCTCACACAGCCAATGGACATACATTTAAAACAGTCAATGTATTGCCACGACAGTTGGCAATTGTGTTATCAAGGGCACATAATGTACTAGAGGATGGTAGGGAGCTGATGTCTGCACGGAGACGGCATGTGTGTGATGGACACAGAAACAGGTTGGCTCCAGCATGACCCGTGCCATGGATTTTCAAAGATGCCCTGATGTTAGATGGGACCTTGGGCAGTTCTGATTCTGGGACCCCAGGGTTGCTCACAGTAGTAGAAGGAGGAATTCGGAGAGGACATGGTGTGCACACACGCAAACACACACGCACACACCCCCACACACAGCACTTGTCTGAATAAAGCTACCAAGTAGTTAGGGAACACACTTCTGTTTATCCAATGGCGGGTTGTTGTAGTCTATGACAATTCAATTACACCAAGACATCCCAGAATTAAACCTTGCTGTAAACAGATGAAGCAAGAGCTGAGAGCTCAGCTCTCTCACTAGGAAGAGACTTCTTACAGTATGTGACTGGCAGAACATTTAGAAGCCAGGAAAGTCCATGGCAGTTCTTCACAGAGTCATGTCCATCACAAGACATCAAAATCTGTTTGCCCATGTCCACTAAGTTACAGAGATATGCCCTAAGTTTCCACAGTGCACTTTGGGTGCGGGTGGTCCTCATCCAAAACAGTGTCATGGGGTCTTGGGATGCCCAAGTATCCTTGAACTGGCATGTTGCACTGGAGGAGTGAGCACAGAGGACCTCAAATAGTACCAGAAAAAGAAAGACAAGACTTAGATTGGGGAAACTCCACAGAGAAGTAAATCTCCGAACATTTCCCTGGAAGAGTTTACAAGAGGTAGGGATCTGGCCAAAGGCTAGTGCAACGGTTGAAGAGGAAAGGAATAACCCAGGTAAAACTCCACAGTAATTACGGATGGCAAAGAAAGGCCACAAAGAAAGGCTGTTAGAAACTCATTAGCAAGCAGCATCCTTCAGGGATGGAAGAGAAAAGAAAGATGAGGCAAAGAGAACTTCGAAGTGTGTGCTCTGTGTGGGGAGAAGGACCTGATGCTGTGCCCCAGGAGAAAGTGTCAATCAGGAAGCCGTGGCCATCCAGAAATGGGATATAGAAGTCATGGTCATAGACGTGAACCTGAGGTCCAAATTGCTCAGGCCCTGGGATGGCTAAGACATGCACACTCCCTGAGTGAGAGCAAGGGCAAGGCAGACTTGTGTACATCTCTAGGAGACTAAAGGGCCACTGGAACAGGATAAGGCGCAGTCTGCTTGATTTCTTAGAGGTGGCAGAGGTAAGAAGCATCAGGCAAATGACAGAAAAAGAGAAAACAATAGACAGAAAACTCCTCTGAATCATCCACAGGTGTTAGCAGCAGGTCCACCCACATCCCCTGATATCCTTGCAGCCCAGACATCCAGCCTGTCCGTAGCGTTCTGCCTCCTTCTCCCTTCATGCTGGATGATTCAGAGGAGTGCATGGACACAGCAGCCGAGACAAGAGGCAAGGCTGCTCTCCCCGGAGTAGAAACTGTGCAGACATCATGGGAGCCCATAAATATCTCCATGTGTGCATATGTGTGGCTGTGGACATGCTGAGCCACAGCTGTGAGTGAAGTCAGAACTGGGTGTGGCTGATAGGGTTCAAATCACACACGTTCAGAAAACAGAAGGTTCGGTTGGCTTCCCTTCTATGCACTAAGGTGCAGTAAGAGATGCAGGCAAGTGTCACCAAGAGAAAGGCAAGAGCCGGACCGCGATGGAGGAAGTGCAGTGTGCAGCCAACTCAGAGGTTACCGGGGTAACAGCTCTCACCCTGGGGTTAGCATATTTAATGGTGAGATAAGACCAGGTAGAGCGTTTAAAACAAATATTTACCCAGCATCATTTGCGATAAGATTTTTTCAGGTGGAAGGTAATAAGGGTGAGATCTATCACAGAGTAGTTCATGTCTGGTGGCCTGTGCTAACTGGAAGAGAAAGAAGCATGTGGAAGCCAGAAGGTCTGGAACACAAGCAGAACCCACCAGGCCTCCGCGTAAGCACATCTCGGTCCAGTTTCATGGAGTTAAACTCCCTGTCAATTTCTACGGCTTTAGACAGTGGTGTCTCCCAGACATCTATTCTCTCTGCTCCTCTCTCTCTCTTTTGTCCTTCTCTTCCTCTCCCAGGTACCCTGAATATGATACACAGATACGCAAAGTGGATGCCATCTTCCTAGAAGACTCAGTATCTGGCCGCTCTCCATCACCCAAACACCCTTACTTCTCTCCTGGGTTTCTTGGTGCTATAATCTCCCAAGTCATCTCCCCACTCTACTTCCCAACCCACCTCGACATCCCCTCAAACAAACCAGCACAAAGGAATCTAGTCAGAAATGGAGGCAGATCGGTTCACCTCTCTATCCGTGTTCCTGGACGTCACAGTCAAGAGCCTTATAATGATCTGCAAGGACCGTCATGGTTGGTCCCACGGCTTCTCTGAACACCATCTACAATGACCTTTGTGATTGGTCCTACAGTTTCTCTGATAATCTCTCTCCCTGCTTCCTTCCTTCCAGCCATTCTGGCCTTCGTCTAGGTCCTCAGGTAACCAGACACATCCCGCCTCCAAGCTCCAGCCCCGCGGGTCCTTCTGCTGGGAATACTCTCGCAGACAGCCATGCCTTGGAGGTCACCCTACAGGGAAGGCTTTTCTGATGTAATATTGCATCAGCAGCCCCCNCGCTCACGCTGGCTCACCTTGTCGGTGTTCAGTGCTCATGGTTATTTCACGGCTGGAATGGAGCGGCTGTGGGAAAGGGACAGGGTCTGTGTGCATCCCCTGACATCTAGCAACACATCTAACTCTTGGGACACAGGGAACACCGGACACATCCTTGCTGAATGGGAACTGAGCAGATGAATGGGCAAACACACAGCTGGACAGACTCCAGAGCTCACGGTCTGCGCCCGACCCTACAGCGCACTTTGCCCCATCTTCATGATTGGACGTGAAATAATCCTCAGCCGCTGTTGTTCTTGCTATTATTTCTGCTCCCCAAGAATCCAGTTTCTGAGCTTTAAGAGGAAGGGGGCTTGGCAGTTTCTAAAGCCACTTCTGTCCTTCAAGTTCTGTGGCTGTTCAGTGACTGGCAAGGCTGATTTAAGGAGAAATGTATTTTTAGGGACTCTTGTGAAAAAATCTTATCAACTCGGCTGTGTTTGGCCTAGATTTGTTAGTGGGCCCTTTGAGCCATGGGATCTAATGGGAGCATATGTCATGGGAAGGGGGATATTTGCAGAGCGCAGACGTGAGAGGGTGGCACTATAAAAGGGGGTGAGGACGGGAGTGGAGGTAGCTGCTGCTGTTCCTCTTACACTCAGCAGCTAAGGAGGGTTAGGAAGGAAGAAGGCTAAGAGGGCTGGGTAGTCTGTCCCTCGACGGCACGAGGGATGTGGGTCCAGGGAACTGGCACCTCACTGATGGAATAGTCCCTCCTCCTGTTTCCTCTCTCCCACCGACACAGGATACAGGACATTTCTGCTTGCTAGGTCCTGAACAGCAGCCATTTCAGTCTTCCTTGTACAGTGGAGGGAGCGGATCTGAGGAGGACTTCGGAAAGTCAAGGGCAGTGGTGCTGGTGCTTTGGGCTGTCTGGGGAATTGGCTGTTGAGTCTGAGAGGCCATGGAGAGTCCACAGGCCCACTCCCTTCTTTGGCATGGCTGTTTGTAGCAAGCGCAGAGTAACACACAGCCCTGGGGATCAGCAGGTCTCTGGGGAAGGCCTCAGAGTGGCTTCCTCCAAGACGGGCCAGAAGTGTGCTTTCTAAGGTGGACACATTATGCTGAGAGCCTTCCAGCCCTTGGTCTCTCTCGACATCGGACCAACCCCAGTACCTGTTCAGGACACAGCGATTCTGGTACAGAACCAGATATGGGGAAGGAAAGTTCCATTGGTTTCTGAGACCTTGGAAAGACAGAAAACTACTATGTTATTTGAACCCTGTAGGTCACTGCATGGACAGACCTGAGCCCAGAGATGATGAAACTCCATTGATCTGGGCAGAGCAAGCTTTTCCCATGCCCTACCATCTGACTTAAGAGCAGAAGCCAGGAGTTCAGGGGCAACAGGAAGACACTGATTGACAATTGCTTTACAAAGACCTAGTTTTGCAGTGATTTCACTGAACTCTAGAAGAAGGGACATGAAAAGTCAATTTCCAGCCATACTTCTGTTAATTGCCATTGACAGGGAGTGATTCAAGCCGCAAGCATGAAGTGAGCTACAGAGGTGGGTTTGAACCAACAGTTGGTCTTATCTTTAAGGAAAATAAGTAGATAAATACTGAAACCAACAACCAGTATTTACTGTATTTCAAGCCCAAGGTCTAAGGAATAAAATGACCCAGGCAACTATGTATAACCTACAACACATAAGCCCAGGCACAAGTGGCACTGCAAGATGACGTCAGTGTTCACTGCAGTGGCCACCTCTGTCTCTCCCTTTCCTTAGGTACAGCTCCTTTTTGTTGCTTTCCTCAGAGCTCAGTCACCATGCAACTCTGCTTCCCTGCTGCCACCACTTGTCATTATTTCTAAGCAACTTCACCCAGTGCTGTGTCACCATGGCAACCATGGGCCAACAGTTTGCAGAGTTCCACTGAGAAGTGGGAAGCGAGGAAGAGACTACAGGCTGCTCTGGCCCTGGTCAGAGTCACGTCTAGGGTGCTAAACAGGTTTCTTCCCATTGTATGGAAGGGGAAACTGAGGAAACAGGTCAGGGCATAGGTTCAAGCCCCACATTGGGCACCACATGAGAACACTCCACAATGAAACTATGCCCACGAGTACACCCTACGATGAAGCTGTGCCCATGAGCACACCCTACGATGAAGCTGTGCCCATGAGCACACCCTACGATGAAGCTGTGCCCATGAGCACACCCTACGATGAAGCTGTGCCATGAGTACACCCTACGATGAAGCTGTGCCCATGAATACACCCTATGATGAAGCTGTGCCTATTGTTCACATTTATTTCCACTGTGACAAACACCTAGGTCTAAGCCCTAGGACAATGAATGCATGTGAACCAAGAACCCTGTAAACTCCAGTATTCTCAGCACAGCCATCTTGGCTCTTTGTCTAATACATAATTAGTACCCGGTTGTAAACCCTTTCGTTATCCAGGCCTACCAGCTCGTGGACTCCACTCAGCCTTGGTATTCCCTCTATCCATGGCACTGTGTTTCTTTTCAAAAGCATCTCCACTTCCCTTTAAGTTTTTGTTTTTTTTTAAGAGACACACTGCTGAGCTAGAAAATTAATAACCCGGCATAACCTGTGATACCACCCTCAAGACAAACTCTCAAGTTACTTGTTCATTATTTTCTGAAATGATTTTATCATCCGTGTTCCCATGTGCATACTTCAATTGCTCTTCTAAGCCTGCTTGCTCCTCAAACTGGTCTGACCTCTTTCTCAAGAGAACCAATGGCTTAGAATGAAACCAAACCTGACAGAGGGAGGGAGAGAGGGAGAAAGATGAGGGAAGGAGGGCAGGAGGGAGGGAGGGGAGAGACAGAGGGGAAAGAGACAGAGAGAGAGAGAAAGAGAGGGGGGAAGGGAGGGCAAGAAAAAATAGGGAAAGAGAGACACACATAGAGGGGGGAGGGAGGGAGGGAGGGAGAGAGGGAGGAAGCGAGAATATGGATCCGAACACCACTTTTCTCCAGTATGCAGATTATTCCATAGCTACTTAGTTAAGTACTTTGGATATGTATCTGGCCTATTCCAAAACCAAGATGGTTTCAAGTCTATCTCTTTCGGTCAATAGCACATGTGCAAAAGGTTACCATGCCTTGACCCTTGGTTTTCAAAGTGTGACTCGGCAGTCTATCTTTAATTAGCAATGCCTCATGAAGTGACCACCAGGATTACCATGGAACTCCCCACGCATGTGAACACAGACACCATGTCACTTACTGAAATGTGTCTTCTTGGCGTTGATCAGAATAACTCCCACTTTAACAAAAGGAAGCCTCTGATGGGAAAGACCCTGCTTCATTAAACTCACAGTGCTAAGAGTCCAGAGGTCTAGCCATGACCCCTGGACAAGACGTCCACCTCAGAACTTCACTAGCTGTCTCTGCTCTCTGTGACTTGCCTATTACACCGGTCAGTGAGTCTGGAAGACCAGTACAAGACACTGTAGCGTCTGGAGCCCAGGTAGGAAGACGGCAACACGGTGGATGGAAATTTCAGTTAGGTCATGCATGGGCTCTGCAGCCGGCCAGGATGAAAGGCTCTGCCCGTTTCCACTTTTGCAGTAAGAATGACTCACGGGTGGCAAATGCACCGCTAGACTACCAGCTCAACTCTCCGCCACTAGCTGTAGCTAGTGCCTTGTTGCTCCCGGCCAGCAAGCATTCCAAACTTTTGCCAACTATGGTTCCAACATTTTCTAACCAATCAGATAAAAAAATATTCCTGACCCCAAGCTGGCCCACTGTAAGGGTTTACTGTTCTCTGTTATATGGTTTAGTTTCCCCCGATTCTCCTTCCACACTTGGTCACGCAGGGTGTGTGCGTGAGTCTGTGTGGAGGGTGGACGCTCACAGAACACTGACTCGGATGTTCTTTTCCTCCAACCCAAACACAGCTCATTAGGTCCAAAGCAGATTCCAGAGAGAAAAGGAAGCCAGCATTTTTTTCCTCCAGAGTGCAGATAGTAATGGCGCTCCTTAGCTACTCTGCATACACATGGCTCCCCTCTGGGAACAGCCTTGTTGTCTGTCAGAAAATGGACAGAGCCAGGAGTTCGAAGTTTTAACTTCCGCACATCACAAACTAGCTGGGAGATCTGAGGCAGGTCACAGTTGCCTTGTCAGCCTCAGTTTACCCACGCACAAGTGACGAGTGTGGACAAAGCAGCAGTTGTGAGGTCCGGACATAAACAGTGACAGAGCCGCATATAAACATTGCCGCTTTCAGGAGCATCATGCAGCTGTACGTCGTGTTGTCGGGAGCCAAAGAGAAAGTCAAATACTTGGAATGGTGAGGAATCTAAAATGTAGCTTCGGTATTAGCACCGACAGTGATGCAGCAGAGAGTAAGATGTAGGAGTCTTTGTAAATATAAAATGCTCCTTAACCCTTGCAGCCCTGAAGGGGACAGCGCCTCTGCTCTGCCGGTGCAGCGAGAGGAGACACTTGAGAAATAGTGATCAGCAAGCTATCTATCTGCCTCGGACATGCTGGCAACTGTGTTCTTGCCTCACAGAGAGGGCAGATCTCTAGGGAGATACCTGTGACCCATGGGGATTTGCTCTGTTAACCCTGAAGCAGAAGCCCGGGTTCATTATGGCTAATAATTCCGTCTGACTCTCTAACCCATCTCAGAGGAGGTGGTAATGCTGCTTTGGGGCTGAGGGCCTGCAACAGGCATGAGAACGATCTGACGTCAGTGCCACCACCAAGGCTGGGAAACCCAAGGCACTAATTTATTTAATGAAAAATAAGGAAATCAGCTGTGTGTGCAACTGCAAACCGACATGCCATAGCTTTCAGTTGTAATTGCTCATCTCAGTAAGAGGCATGATTGCTTCCAAAATATCCATTTTTCTTTGGAACTTAGACTCTGAGTGAGCACAATATAGTAAATTAAAGGGAGATTGAGAATTGTAGAGTATCATTATAATCCTCCAATCTTATGATTCAAAAATAAAGGACGGGTCATGGGGAAAGAAAAATGTCAAAAGGGAAGTTCAAATCAAATGTTTAGATTTCGTAAGTTTTCTGGAAGTACATTTCAAAGGTATAGCAAAGAGCATTGACTCTGTTTCACTGAAACTTTTACAAGCAAAATCTTTTGGGCCAAACTTCAGAACGCTTTTAAGTGCCTTCCCTTCTGACGATTACCACCAAATCCCTCATTCTGCATCTGAAACTTAAAGTAGTTCATGCTTCAAAGTTTCCATGTAGGTGCAAATCATTCACAAAGAAAAATCAAAATCATAATTATCATCAAAACTGGAAATGGTTTGTTTTAGCTCACCTCTCTATGGCTGTGGTAAACACCACAACCATAAGCAATACGGGAAGGGAAGGGTTGATTTGATTTACATGTTATAGTCCATCATTGAGGGGAACCATGGTGGGCACTCAAGGCAGGGGCCTGGGGACAGAAACTGAAACAGAAGCCATGAAGGAATGCTGCGTCCTGGCTTGTTTCTCCTGGCTTGTACAGCTTGCTTTCTTATACAGCCCAGGCCCTCCTGCCTAGGGATGGTACCGCCCACAGTGGGCTGGGCCCTGCCACGCCAACCAGCAATCAAAAAAATGTCTCACAGACAAGCCCACAGGCCGATTTGCTGAAAACCAATTCCTTAATTGAGACTCCCACTTCCCGGGTATGTAGATATCTGTGTTGATATAAACTAACCAACATGTGGCTCAATTTTACGAAAGATTTATCTAAATATCTGCATGTTTCTTAGCAGCATTTAACAGTTAAAATTGGGCATGTCTAGAAAACCATTAGCTGACACATTAACTACCCACACATTTTCTAGAACGCAAGTTTCCCAAAAAAATCTTGTGATCATTTCCATGTATTAACGTGTATGGTAACGCCATCTCTAAAGAGGATATTTTTGTGTCCCTCTTCTATAAAGTCAAAGGCTTTCCTTCAGTAAGAAACTTCACCAGCCTGAAACTTGTTCGAATTCTCTCCAACTGTCTGCACAACGCCAGACTTTCTTCAAATGACAAACTCTGGGGCCCAAGGAGCTGGACCCCCAGTCAGAAATAAACAGCATCTCTGAATGAAACCTGCTTTAATTATTCTGTCACAGGTGCCTCTAACCTGTTAGTGGTAATTGGAATATAATAAAAGCTTAATGAGTATGCTTGTTTCTGCTTGGTAGCATTTGTTGAACTATGAGAACTTTGGGACAAAAATTATGCAAGCAGAACTACGTGTCTTAACAAGGATGAACCAAGGAGTTGATGGATGGATGGACGGATGGATGGATGGATGGACAGATGGAGAGACACATGAAAAAAATGAATCAAAGCAAGGAAGGGCTATTCATCTTTTTTGTTTTTGTGGTTGTTAATGTTTGTTTGTTTATTTGTTTTTTTTCAAGAGAGGGGTTATTTGTAGTTTTGGAGCCTGTCCTAGGACTCACTCTGTAGCCTAGGCTGACCTCGAACTCAGAGATCTGCCTGTCTCTGCTTCCTAAGCAATGGGTCTTAAATATACTACCTGAAACTTTGTTTTTAACATCAAAAATCTAATAAATATACAGTGCTTAAGTAGATTTTAGTTAGCAAGATTAAAAAAAGATCTGCTGCTGGTTGCTATAACTCATTAATAGTCTCTCGGGGACACTTGCAGCCACAGTGGGTTGTAAAATCCAAGATGCTCACAAATTTCCAAAAGTCTAGAGATAGAGCATTAATATATAATAGAAACATGCACTGATATGTGACACAGTTATTGGACAAGGGGAAACACGTGATTATCTTCAAATGATGTGACGATAGCCCCAGAAAATCCAAGAGAGCGGAATTTAATCCTCACACAGAAGCGTGGGCTCAGTCAGATCACAAGAAATGAGATAACTGAGTCAAGCTGACTGGCGCCAATAGTTTCCCACCAGTCAACAGGCAGAATACGTAACAAAAATATTTCATTTATAGTAGCTTCATAAAACAGCTAGGAGTGATGCTAACTGAAAAACATACTGGGCAGGCATAGCCATGAGTAAAGCCGACTTCAGGGTGTGAATGGTATTCGAATAAAGTCGACACAGGTCGAGTAGGGCTCTTTCTCTCTCATCCTCTTTCTTTTCTGATTTTTTTCTTGCAGCTGTGAGGATCAAATCCAAGGTTATAGGGTTTGCTGCTGTTGCTCTTTTCACATCTCTGGGCTAGAGACTGAACCCAGGGGCTCACACGTACCAGGCAAGTTCTTTTCCACTGACCCATTCCTCCAGCTTCATTTTTTTATTATGCAAAATGGCAAAATGGCTCAGCAGCTAAGGGCATGTGCTTCTCTTGCTGAGGACCTGACTTTGGTTCCCAGCGTCTGAATTGGACAGCTCAGAACTCCACCTCCAGGGTATTCAGTGCCTTCTTCTGGCCTTTGCTGGTACTCAAACACAGGTGGCACACACGCAGACACACAAATATACACATAAGCAAAAATTAATCTAAATTTCAATTAAAATTTTAGTCCTTACTAACCCAAGTTGTAGACTCAGTACAATTTTATTAATGTCTCAGAGATTGTTTCTAGTGTTAGGGAAGGCTTGTGTAATTGTGGGTGGAACGTAAACGTTTATTTTGCTATTTCTCTGAAAGAAGAAACAGAGAACTGAACGGAGATTTCCGAAAAAGAAATCACAGTCCATGAGATAAGTCTTGGAACACGAGGATTCTATATAAAACAATGAAACCACCATTTGTTGCTGCTGAAGGGGCAGACATACAAATCAGCGGAATCAACAGAAAATGCCTTTAAGACATTCTTTGTCCTGTCTCTGCATGTGTGCACCTGTGCCATGTGCATGTGGAGGTCAGAGCACAGCATCTGGAAGTTCAGCCTCGCTTCACTGCGGACCCAGGGCTTGAACTGAGGCCATCAGGCTTGTATGCAATCCCTTTCATCCACTAAGCCCTCTTACTCCACCCTTAACTAGGGATTTCTCGAATAAAATCTTAGTATACACAAGAACTTAGAATGCAGGATAACAGAAATTATGTGTGGAGAAACAATGCCCAACTCAACAAGTATTACCTGGAAAATTGGAAAACACAAAGAGTAAGTTAGTTAAGTAAATTTATACTACTCCCCATTAAGAGTCACCATCTGATTAGATTAAAAATATAATCCGAAAAGGGGGAAATAGGACTCTCTTGCTGAAAACAGGCACACGTGAGATTCAAAATTGTTGCAAGCAAATAAAAATGATATAAAAGTCAACGCAAAGCCTCTGATGACAGCAGAAGTCAGCTTGAGCCCTGAGTAGCCCAACTTGACCCATAGTCTGCAGTACAAAGACAACTTTAAGTTTTGTTAGGAACCAGGGACAGTTCCAGCCCTAAGTCTTGAAGTCTCCACACATCACTGGTCACAACGGAAGTGAATAACTAAGCTTTGTCTAGTAGCAAGGCAAATCGAGAGCTGGCAGCCCAAAGGTACCCCTCCAAGTGGAGGTGGTGCCAGTCTGACATGCTGGCATGCTGGTGACATGAAGGACCTGGTCAGGAGACATTATTCCAACAGTATGAAACTCTGAGGCCATGCTGTGGCCAAGCCGTTCTGAAGCTGCTGCATCGCTGAACTGAATCAAATCTCATCAAGGGCGCTACTTTACACTAAAGAGGGAAATCTTACTCATAGGCTGTAAGATGCTGTGTTCTGGCTTGAATAATACAGGGCAGGCTTGGGCAAGTCTCTTCTCATTCAACATGAATGAATGAACCAAAACAAACAGCTAGACACGCCAGAAGATCTGAAAGGACTGAGCGAGGCATTCCACAAACCAAGACGGGAATCAAGACGGCTGGACAAGGTCTGGTGTTGGGAAAGCAAAATTCAAGAGATTGTTGTGTAGCTGCATATTTCCCAGTTTTCAACGAAGATCAAGGAAGCTGAATTTAGGGGAGATAAGAAGAAGAGGAGGAGCAGGAAAGGGAGCAAGAGACTGAGCAAGTATGCCAGCCGTTGACATAAGGTACGATAGGGAGCCATTAACAGAATTCAAGTCTGAATTTGGTAGAAAGCACTATCAATATTCAAGTAGAATCATCAGATCTGGAGATACACGAACTTATGGACTACAGAGGAAAAAAAGGGGGCTGGAAAAACGGCTCAGCGGTTAAGAGCACTGACTGCTCTTCCAGAGGCCCCCGAGTTCAATTCCCAGCACCCACATGGCAGCTCACAACTGTCTGAAAATCCAG
>LOJH01041054.1:6019-20499 GCA_001685095.1 Ellobius talpinus
CTACATGGGAAGCAGAAAAAGACAAGATCTCCTCAGTAAATTGGGAGCATGGGGTCACAGGAGAGGGAAGGAAGGGAGGGGAAAGGAGAAAAATATATAGCTCATTTAAAAAAAATTAAAAAAAGAAAATGTTGTGCCTTAAGCACAATTATAGGTCTACTCAACAGCTGGTAATTTTTAAAAAATCAGTTTCTTAAAATGCAATGCAACAAGTTGGAGAGCAGTTAACAAAACTATATACATTTCTCCTTTTCAGGTCATTAATAAGTTCAAGGGTTTATTGGCTCAGGTAACAAAGCTATGTTTTTTTTAATAGAAATATTTAGTTCCCTTAAAACAACTGTCCAGAACTCCAAAAATACAGGGTAGGTTGCAGACTAAATGCCTGCTTCCATTGGCCTTGAACCGCCTTGCCCTTCTGAAGGTTCGTCTGTGCCTCTTAGGCGGCAGCATAGCATGTCTGTCCTGTAGTGGTTCTCTTAGGAGATGAGATGAGTGAGACCTCCAGAAGAGGTGCAGTTGAATAAGCCTCTGTTTCACGTGTTCACAGGTTCCCTGGCTTTCCAGACAACAGCCTGCATAGTAGAAAAATTTAGACTTGTGATGTAAAATGAGTAAGTAAATGAGTTTCGGGCAGAAGAGACATGACAGGTATAATGTGTTTGTCTCGTAATGGTAAAACTGTAACCTACTCGTGAAAACCAGTTGGTTTTCTTCTACTTGTGTCTTGTTGAATAACTTTTGAGATCGAATGGGAAAAAGGAATGTTATGAGTTCCTTTAAAATATTTTGTTTACTTTTATGTATATGTATGTTACCTGCATGTATGTCTATACACCACATGGGTGGAGAACAGAAGAGGATGAAACTAGAGTGTAGACGGTTGTGAGCAGCCATGCGGGTGCTGGGAACCAAACCTGGGTCCTTCTGCAAGAGCAGCAAGTGCCTTTCACTGCTGATCCATCTCTCCAGCCCCATACTTTGAGGTTTTGATGTTTCATGATATCAAGCCAAGGAAGGTCTCACTGGCCATTTTTCATGCTTCCTTTCTTTCTGGAAATTTCTTAGCCTTTGTTACCCAGGATGTCAATGATATATTGGTGTCTGCTTCACAATAGCCTTGATGGGCAAAATGACTCATCTGTCACACAAATCCTCCTGTTGTTTGCTTGGGCTTCTCAGCCTCAGAAGTCGTTGTTTGTTTGTTTCAGGGGACTCTCTGCTCTTGAGGACGGTTCTGTGCATCATAGGCTGTCTAGCAGCACCTCTGTCTTCTTCCCGTGTGATGCTTAGGACTCTCCCCCCCTCGCCAGCACTGTACATATGCACAAGCATATGAGAGTGTGTGTGTGTGCATGCATGTACACACACACAGTAATTAGTTGATTTCTAAAAGTTTAAATACATGGTTACTAAAATAAGCCACTCTCCGTCTCATCCGGATGTCATCTAAAACTCTTAGTTCAGTGCTTTGCACGTGGTAGGTTGCCAGTGAACATATTTTATAGCATAAGACTAAGCAAGAAACATCATAAATATGACTAAGTCACTATTTAATAGTAAGACAAAATAAATATTAGATAAGATGTATAATATAGTCCAGTGACTTAATGAGGGATAGGAAACTACAAGAAGCATTGACTTAAAATATGGCATACATTCTGTAAGCATGGTGCGTGTGTGCATGGGGGGAGGGGGTTGTGGGTATGGATGTGTGCTGAAACAGAGCCTCATTGTGTGGCCTTAAACTTGATCTCTCCGTGTCTCAGTTCCGTGTGCTAGAATTACTGGCCTGTCCCATGCCTGGTATTGATACGTGCTACCACGTAGACTGTGAAGTGTGGAGGAAACTCATCATGGTTTCAGTGTTTCCTCTTCCATAAGAATCCATTGCCCATAATATACTGTGGTAAAAAGCAAGCCTTGCTTATCGTCTAGACTTTAACTGGGAATGATTCTGTTCTCAGCTTGAACCTGCGGGTTCTTTTCTGTTGGAGCCCTTGGCAAGAAGCCAGCTACTGTAGGAAGGTGGCCATGCCCTGTCTTCCTCAGACAGTGTCCTATTTTCAGACCCCAACTCACTGGAAACATTCTTTTGTTCTCAAGAGCATTGGTGCCATCTAGAATTTCTTCCCAGAAAAGTGCTGTGGGGAAAAAAAATGTTCTTACATTTAGTTTAGTTATTATTTGATTTTTATTGGTTTTCATCATTATTTTCAAAATAAAAATAAAAACTTTGATGAGTTATGGGAAGACAGTCCCTAGAATTCACATTTTGGAGAAGCGACATTTTCATAGATTTAAATATAAGAGAATTATTGTCTTACTATTTGCTTTAAGGCAGAAGTGTTGACTTTATTTTGATGTTTAAAAATAACTGATTGCTTAGAGTGGGATATGTTGATAATTAGTTAAAATAGTTTGTCCATATTTCTATATTTTCTTAATTCTAAAAATCTTCTAATGTATGTTTTATCTTTCATTTCCCACATATGTGAATTTCTTTTAATAAACCAAACTTTTTTCAATTTGTACCAAATTCTCCACTATGATGCTTTTAGGATGTGACTATACATTATGCCATTAATATAACATATTCAGATACATTTAAATAAGTTAGCTGAGCATGGTGGCTCGTACCTGCAATCCTGGTATTTGGGAGGCTGAGACAGGAGGATCATAGGGGTTTCACGCCAACCTAAGCTATATGGTGAGACCCTGCCTCTCAGAACACAGGCAAGAAAACCACACCCTCCCACATTCACCTCATGGCTGCATAGTGTTTATCAAATCTTGCTGTTCACCTGAGTCACCCCTGGCTGTTCCGGAACCTACCCATCTGGGGAGGGGCATGGCTGGTCATGGACCTTGCGTTGAAGAAGCCCTGGCACCATTTTCTGCTTTCTTTGCTTTGAGGATTTTGGTACAGAGGCCATAAATAAGAGACTAACAGGGAAAGTTTTCCTTGTCTACTGACTTTCCATTTGTGCCCTGGTTTTTTTCCTCTGTGTGGCACAGTCAATCCTTACTAGACTGTGAAAGCTGATTATCACAAGATTGAGGAATTTGGGGAATCATAAATAACCAGTGCAGCTTGACATACCAGTGATGGGATATTTTTACAAAGGAAATAACCAAATGATACGATTTAGTTTTTCACAGATAAACACAATTTTTTAGCAAGTCCCTCATTCAAATTCTCCACAACCCAAGGCATACCCCATTCTTACCTTGTTCTAGCTTTGAGTTTGTTTATACCGTGCTGCGTGTCCAGCAGGAAACAGAAACCAAGGTTGCAGAAACACCATAGTGGTACGCTTGGTATGCGTATGCTCTAGTGCTCCCTCACAGTGCCAGCTCAGGAGCGCTGTCTAGAGGTCACTTTCCACGCCCATCTCCTTCAGGTGCCGCTTTATAAGAAACCTTCCTGCACAGGAAGGTGTGGAGTCGGGTCAGGTATAATTACAATGACAGAAAGCTGAGCATTTAAGTACAAAGCAGAACCAATTGAGGATACCTGCTACATTGGTTCTCAACCTGTGGGTCGTGACTACTCTGGGAATCCAAGGACCCTTTCACAGGGGTTGCCTAATGCCCTCAGAAAACACAGAGATTTAAATTATTATTCATAACAGTAGCAACGAAAACAGTCTTAATGATTGGGTGTCACTACAACATGAGGAACTGTGTTGAAGGGTAGCCACATTACAAGGTTGAGAACCACTGCCCTAGATACTTCTATCACAGATCAGCACCCATCTTCCTCCTGAGTCTGTGACTTCAATAAGGTCCACAGCTGCTGGTGTGTTTTATTGATATTTTCCCCTGTATTTGGAGCATGAGACTTGGCATAAAGCTTCAGCTCCAGCTTACTGTCCTAATTTGCATGATTATATTTAGTACAATATGATTACTAGATAATAAATATTTGATCATTTATTTTCTAATAGAGTAATCATCTTGCTTTTATGACTACTTGTTAATACAGCACATGATGAATGAAATTTCTCTTAGAAATATGTGATTTTAGCATTGGAAAAAAATGTTCTTTAAGGATAACCACTTTTCTCATCTGTTGATTTGAAAATTTGTTTCATCTATATAAATCAAATGAAATATGCTTTCAGAATACAGTTTTAGTTCTGATAAATTAAACTCTTGGTTTGTCACTATATTGTAGTGTTTAAATTTGTAGCAATAACTTAGTTTGGATTTTTTAAAAGGAAAGAGGTTTCCATGCTTATTTTATTAGTATTATAATTGGGGGGTTGTTGTGTTTTGTTTTGTTTTTGTTTCTCTATTCTTCTTGTTGCTTGTGGCTTAGCACTTGCTGTATAGACTATACTGCCCTTCAGCTTATCAATTTCTTCCTGCCTCTGTCTTCCAGAAACTGGGATTGACAGACATGCACCACCATTTTGGATCATGGCTGTTTTAAATGACACTAAAGCTAGCCTTTTCCATTGTAGATGGATTGAATGTAGACCACAAAATGAAATTTATTTGAAATATCGATGGTCAACACGCTTAGTGCTGCTGATTTAAATGTCTTTGCCTTTATTTTCATTTTATTTCCCTGTGATGAGAGACAGGCAATGATTTATTGCTAAAGCCAACTGTGTTTGTCTTTCTACTCTACAATTAGAGAAGTAAAAGTACAAAATAGGGGATTTTCAAATAAGTACATTTTATTCTCTATGTCTGTTATATTGTGTTTAATTAAGCATGCTTCATGGGATGTAGAGAAAACCATTCTTTGAGAAGTTGTTCCTCGGTATCTGAGACTTTCCTTTTCTTAAGTCTATGTGTTAAACTCTAGTCTCAGAATAGCTGAATCCAGTGTCTGTCTGCTAGGTACAGAAGGGAGGGGAGCACGTTAGCTCAGCTCTTGCATCTCACACAGACCCACCCCGTCCTCTCCCACACACTTTATGCGTTTGACATTGTTTCATCCTATTACCTAGCCTGTGCCTGGAGTACTGGCACTGGCCTTCAGCAAGCTTCAGCGACAAGCCCCGTGTACCAGAGCCATGACGTTCTCTGCAGGGCTTGGGACAGACAGGTAACAGAAGACCTCAGTATTTGGTGCTGTGAGAGGTCTAGACTGTGATAATCGGTGCGGAGGGCTTTTGCTGCCAGGTTTTGGTGGTTGAGGGCATTGCCAGTGAATGCTTCCCTTCCTCTCGCGGCCACACTGCAAAGCCAGTGCAAGGCACCACTGTCTAATATTGACATTAACAAGACCTAAGAAGAGATGAATGGGGAGTGATACCATGTTAGAAACATGAGCGACAGTGCTAAGCATGGTGACACACATCTGTAATGACAGCCCTCAACAGGAAGAAGATAGTTCACAGCAGGGCTACCAGGGCTACCTAGGGAGAGCCTGTCTCTTGACAGGAATTTGTCGAGATTGTTGGGGGAGACAAAGCGAAAGATAGAAAACCCATCCTGGAAGTATTTATTCTAGCTAAAAAAGATGATAAAGACCTAGAAGCAGAGAATACTGATGGCCGTGCTTCTCAGGACTCCCTCATGTGGGCATGCCATCCGGAAGCTGCCATCACTCACTTGATAAGCATCTCCCCCAACTCATTTTCCTTTTATTATGTAGAGTCCAAGTCTGATTTGGGATGCCAGCTAGTTTTTATCCTCTGACAGAATTCCATACAGAAACCATTTCAAACAGACTTGGGGGCTGTGGGCTTTCAGAGCACCAAATGGGGCATCTCATGTGATGTGACACTGATTGGATGCTTCTGGAATCAGGTGCATCCTTGTGAAACTGTAGGAAGATCAGCATCATTTTTAGATGCTTGTTTCACAGAGGGTATCCCCCCCTAGAGTCATGTTTGAGGTTCTCTAGAGGCTTGCCTGCTCTCTGGAAGTCTTTGTCCTTTGTTGACTACAGTGTGATGATTGACACAGGAGGTCTGGATGGGGGCAGGGCATCTTCTGGGATACAATGTCCAGGTGCATAGTATCTCCCACAAACAACTGAGCAGGACATGGAGTAATAGTAATTGAAGATAGGTATAGTAAAGTAAGAATTTCAAAGCTATTCTCCATAAGGTAAGAGTGGACTCAAGGGCACACTCCCCTCCAGGTCTCAGGGAGATTTGTTTTATAGAAACAGAAAGGAGAGTTTCCCTTTGCCTTCTATAAATTATTTGTTTTGTTTTGTTTTGTTTTCTGTTTGTTTGAAGAAAGTTGTGTAATCTTGGAGTGTTCCAGGGTAGTACAAAGATGGTCGTTTTGGTAGCTGGGACCCAGAGATGATCTTCTTAGGACTCAACTGCCTTCCTCATGCTGACCATTTCTAACCTTGAGGCTCTGGGTTTTCACTTCTTTTATCTTTTAGAAAGGTATTTTCCCTTTGGGCAAGTTAGTAAAACCAAGACATCTAAGCAAGATATATGTATATGAAGGGTCAGCTAACAAGGCTTGGGAGCAAACCCCCCAAAAGAAATGGGGCTATTGTCTACTTCTAGCAAAAGCAGGTAACATGAGATGTCTATAGAGTTTTAACTTCTAATCTTGATTAGCTTTTAAAGTGCACCAGAATGGATTACTGCATTTTAAGTCAATGGGGATTATGGAACTGATTTGGGGGACAGTGGCAAGACAGGTAAGGTGTGTTTTAATGTAACAGTGTGTGGTATATGTTAATAAATTTGAATATGTTTGCTATTATACTGTTTAGAATATTACTGGCTAAGGGTAATATAAAAATACACAAAGAAAAATTTTCTTAGAATTACCATGATTGACTGACTGTCAGTCACTCTTGCAAATGTTACTTATGTTTTCAGGTTTAATCAGTGGACAGACTAGAAGCATTAAAAATAGTTGTAATTATTTATGCATGAGTCTAGATGAGCGTTTACTGAGGAAACCAATCAGAAGTTGGTGAGAGCGTAAGCTTTGGCATCACAGCCTAATCCTTTCACCTCAAAGTTGACTCAAAGTGATGTTTTTTAACAATTTTTTTGATGTGCAGATACCTTTTATCTTTAAATCAAGAAAATGATCCTTTCACTTCTAGCCAAAAATTCCTCTAGCTGCTATTGCATCCTATACATTAAGCCATCAGAGAATGTCTTGTTTTGTGTGAGAGGTGACTCTGAAGTCTGGGTAGGTGATTAAATTCCTCAGTGAAGACTTAGTAGGTGCTGCCAACGACCAGCCCAGGTTACCACTGGGCAGGTCAGTGCTTAAAATGAGTAAGTATGTACGTGAACAGCCAGAAGGTGCCTTTTGATGCTAAATGTGGTTCCCCACATCTCCTCTGATTAGAGGTGTGCTCTGAACAAGCCAAGACCGGGCCATGCAGTGCAGTGATCTCCCGCTGGTACTTTGATGTCACTGAAGGGAAGTGCGCCCCATTCTTTTACGGCGGATGTGGAGGCAACAGGAACAACTTTGACACGGAAGAGTACTGCATGGCGGTGTGTGGCAGCGTCTGTAAGTGGACCCTTCCTCCAGCCTGGCCACCTTTTGTCTTTCTCGCCACTGGCTCTGCTCTTTGTAACAGGTTGATTTTTCCCCCTTTTTCTTGGGAATGGGCCTGTTGCTACCACTAACCACATTCCTGTCAACTTCTCTAATGACTGGAAGTCTCCACGTGTGTTCAGTCACGAGCACATCTCTCCATCTTTTTCTAATAAAGCATGGCCTTGGATGTATTCTTTTATAATTGTGGTAGATTATTCTTGCAACCCATGGGAACGTCCGACCACTTCTTTTTCCAAAAGGGCTAGAGTGGCTTTTGTCTTCCTCAGTCCTTCCTGCAAATTCATACTGTCTGTCTGTCTAGGGTTCATGCTTCTGCATGTGCACATGTGCAAATAGTCTCTCACTGGAAGCTGGCTTATGAAGCTTCAACTGCCTTAACAAGATTGCCATTGTGAATTCCTTTGTTATTTCATGACATGTTTTTGTTTTGTTTCGTTTTTATTTTGTTAAAGAAATTTGACTGAATTGAACTCATATTTGACTGAGTTGAACTCATGCAGTCTCAGGTGCTGTTTTAGTTAGGGTTTTATTGCTGTGAAGAAATACTTATAAAGAAAAACATTTAATTGGGACTGCCTTACAGTTCAGAGGTTCAGTCCATCGTCATCATAGCAGGGAGCATGGTGGCATGTAGGCAGACATGGTGCTGGAGAGTAGCTAAGAGTTCTACATCCGGAGGCGGCATGAAGAGAGACACTGAGGCTGACTTGAGCATCTGAAAGCCCAAAGCCCACCCCCTCCAGTGACACACTTCCTCCAGCAAAGCCACACCTCCTAATAGTGCCAATCCCTATGGGTCTGTGAGGGACATTTTCATTCAAACCACCACAGACTCCCATGCTGTTCCGAGAACACATATATTTGTCAATTTTTTTTTCTTCTTATCGCTCCCCGCCACCTTGGAAATTTGGAAATAGGTAGAAAAGGGCTAAGGGTATAGATCAGTTAGTAAAAGTGCATGTCGTGCAAGTATGGAGGACCTGAATTCGAGTCCCCAGAATGCACTTAACCCAAATGCATAACCCGTGCCTCCATAATGTTAGCATTCCTAAAGAGAGATGGGAGGCAGAAACAGGAGGATCACCTGAATCCTAGGACTGGCTAGCCTGGGCTACACAGTTGAAATGGACTGTCTGAAACTAAGTAGAAAGTGTCTGCCGGCCCTGAGTTTGACCTCCAGCTGCCACATGGGATCCAGGGCATGCAGACTCACACACGAATGCACATGTGCATACAAAAGGATATTGCTAGCCACTTTCAATGGCATGAGGTTGAGGGAAGCAAACTGCAGGTCTCTCTAGAGCATCTAACTTTCTTTACTGTGGGGAACAAATATATGGAGTCATGATGATGTCAGTGCAAGATAAAATACTTCCCCAGAGGGCTGGTCCTTAAGAAGTCATGTGTCAGACACATGGCATATCTGCTTTTGTTAATAGACTTTCAGGTTAAGTCCTCATTGATATTTGTTTATTCTTGGCCACAAGTTAAAAATATTAATTATTAATCAGAAATATTAGTTGTTCAATGATCTTAGTAATTGTGCCTTTCTCTTTTGAGAGATTCTTGCATTCTATTCCTAAATTTATAGGGAGGCAATCCGTGCTTAGGAATACCTAGGAAACTTCTTAATTTTCCAACCAGATCATAAAATCAAGCAAAACAACCAAAGATGTGCTCCAGTAAGACCTTAAATCACGAAGTAGCTGATCAGGTTTGGACCTGGAGAGTTCTTGTTGGTCTCCTAGGAGTTGAGGCCATTTCAGTCCTCTGTGGAAACAAGTGTAGTGACTCTCATTGGATGAGCACAGGTACCCCTAGCTCAAGATACCCACCCTCATTTTCACCTAGAGGTTAATTGGGTTGCATAATATGGAATACAGTGAGGGATTCTGTGGCCTGGAGCCTTTGGAATAAAGGGCCTTTCTTGTTATTCTCTAAACTAGTGCTAGGTAAGGATTTCTTGGCAAATTTCTGAAGTTTTTCCACTTTCCCTGGGGTAGCTTGATTTTCTGGAATACCATAACCTGGCAATGAGGAAGTTTGATTTATATTATTAGCAGAGATGAATTTACCTCACGATTTGGACACATTTTCTTGCCCACCCTATTGGAAACTTCCCATCATGCCCTTTTCATTTGATCGGAGCAGGGAGGAAAACATTACATATCTTCACCATGGTTGGTGGGGGATGCATACACTCTACTCAACAATGTGTAAAACCTCAATGCTGCCAGTAGGGTTTTATTAGAGGGGGGCCAGTAGTTCTGACTTAATTATTATAGAATTGGGCTACAAAGTATCAAGAAAGCAAAGACAGAGGTGGGAATGTAGGCTGGTAGTAGACCGCTTACCTAGCAGGTACCAGACTATGTTCAATTCTCAGAACCATTGGAGGAAAAAGGAGGATGGGAGGGCTGGAGAGATGCTTCAGTCTGTAGAAACCTTGCGGTGCAAGCAAGAGGACCCGAGTTCAGGTATCCATCGCCTGTTGAACATGGTGGTACAAGTCTGTGCATTCTCAGGATGCAGGGACAGGAGGGTCCCTAGGCTTGCTGGGCAGCCAGTCTAGCTAGCCAATGATCTCCATGTTCATTGAGAACCTTTGTCTCAAACAATACGGCGAACAATGATCAAGGAAGATACCTTTGGTCTCCACACCTGTGCATGCACACCCTAGAACACATGTATGCGTACACACAGACATTACAAACACATACACTACACACATGAATAAACAGTCATAAAGGAGGAAAGAGAACGAAGGGGTTGAAGGCCAGTCATGCGTAGAGAATGAAGGTTCATCACATAGCCTAGCCAGTAGTCCAAGTTTCTCATGAACAGGTGAAGTTGGGGTAGCGGCTGTGAGGAAGGCGTTGAAGGGCACTGAGGATAATGGGTGGCAAGGAGGGAGAAGAGAGCCAAAAGTCCTCCAGAAGATTTTCTGATGTCTTAACAGTGGCAGAACGTGCCACATTTGCAGTGCTAACCTTTACTGAGGACAGGTCGCATCTGTTTGTTCTTTGGTTCCCTGCTTAGGCCTTGGTTTTGGTTGAATGATTTTTCCCCCATTTTTAAAATTTAGCTCTTAATACATCATATGAGTGTACTTCTGCCATCATTCCCGTGTTTCTGTTTTTGTTTTTAGTTATGTTCTCTTGTTTTCTCCTTAGCAACCCAAAGTTTACTCAAGACTACCCGTGAACAGCTTCCCCAAGATCCTGTTAAACGTATGTTGCTGTTGATTTGGGGGAGGGACAAGGGAAGGAGTGTGTTGCATGGCTGGGTGTGACCTTCACTCTCACCACCTGCTTTGCATGGACTTTGTGATTCTCGACCAGGTGCCTTTTAATAGACACTATCTCTTCCCATTGCCTTGCTCGTCATTTCATCAGTTTTACCAGGCAACTTCAGATGTCAGGACAAGAATATTGACTTAATATTACTTCTATTTCTGATCAAATTCTTTTCTGATTTGTGTAGTTCTGTGAAATATCACCCATAGTGTTTCTTGATTTGACAGAACTTTTATTTCCTGAAAGCTGCCAACATGCCATAATTTAATGACATCAGATGTATTAAGAGGTACCCCTTCCCTAAAAATATAGTATTGTGTATCAAAGACAAGTTTGTGTGCACCACAGTTTTGTGTGTTAAATGACAATTAGAAAGCGAGAGGTCGGTCACCCATAGTTCAGGATTACCCTTCTTCTCTCCCAGAATGCACATTGGCTGGGATGAGGTGCTCCACTTGAGACTTTGTGGATAGGAAAGAGAAAGGGGGTTTCCTATGAAAAAGCATTGCATTAACCAAAGGCTTCTTGTCTTCACAGTATTTGTTTTTCTGGCCACCAAATCAGTCTAATTTCATTTTAAAATGTGGTATCAAACACATCAATATTCATTTTTAAAATCCAGACTACATTTAAACATAGCTTCACCCTCTCTAGGAATGAACTATATTGTTGATACTTACTGAAGCCTGAAGAGGAGACCCAATTTCAGTTATATATTTTATAATTAAAACTCATGCTACACTGTTGCTTTTCAATATGGCCTCCTAAAGAAAGTCCAGCCAATTCAAATGATGGGGTAGCACTGGAAGGATGTGTTTTTATTGACAGAGTAAACCTGTGTCCTGCTAGTGTGAACTGTTTTCCTCTAAAATGTTGATATGTGGGTGTTACATTGTTCCCGGCCCTTTCAAAGATCACAGATCTTTTCCTGGCATGCTTGTGCACATTTTCCTCACCTCTTTTGTGCATATGAACAAAAATGAGGTCCAGAGCACTTCATGAGTGGTCTGGAGGCTTCAGACACAGGAGGACCGTGTTTGAAACCTAAATGACTCCCTGGCTCTGCTCCACACCAAATGGCTCAGCATTTGGTTCTCATGTGTTTTAGCATAGACAGTTTCTGATGTTCAGAAGGCACGTTTTAAAAAATATAGGAAACAGAGAAAAGCTGAAAAATAGTAACACCCTCCCCAGCCATGCCAGGCATGTGAGTAGCAGGCATTTCTATTTCTCATCCTTTTTAAAAAATGGTGGTGATGGATTCTCATCAATTTCATTTCCTTTCAGTATGTAAAAGATTGTCAGTTTTCATTTTTCTTAATTGATAAACCTTATTTGAGAATTTATTTTCATGAAATATACATAACATTTTCCTGAGAGATCTTGGAAGTCTCACTTTCTTCTTCAACTTACAGTGTGGTTCAGACCCTGACAGCCTTCCACCCTGGGAGGATGAAGTGATTTTGTCAGCTATATTTCTTGTCTCCCTACAGAGACTATTCAATCACAGCGAGTGAAGGGTTTTGCAGTGCTAGTACCAACATATGGGAGAAAGCATATAATTTCTAGTTATTTATAGCCATGTGGCTGTGCTACCTTATTTATAGCAAAGCCACACATTTGAATTGAAGAGTCATGGTCACCTGGAGGTCAAATGCAGATGGCAGACTCAATTTAGAAGAGATATGAACAGAACGGGAACAGCGCGGTTTACACTTTGCTCTGTCCCCCATTTAGAGTTAATTGAACGGCATCTTTGCTTTTCAAAGAGTTTACACTTTGCTCTGAGGTGGTTGGTTTTTACAGATGCTCCGTCTGAATTGCGTCTAGTGGAAAAATAAATGCTAAGTGGGCTAGAAAAAGCTCTTCCATTGAATGCTTTAAGACTCCGTGTATAGAGAACCATGCACTGGGTCCCCATCATGAATCATTTCCTGACAAGACTTATTACTTGAATCAGGCAATTGCTAGACTTTCAGTTTTTGCCATAAAAAAACAACTTTGAAAAGCATCACGATTTTCAGGACACTTATTGTTTGCTGTTGCTCTCGCAGAGGACTCTAAACCACAAATGCAAGTGAGGGACGTGAGACCGAAGAGCTGTCATTTACTCGTAAACATGGCTTCATATCTCTTTGAAAAGCCTTTCCATGTGAGGTAAAGCACCTCCTGCACTTTAGCTGTTTCTGAGGTCAGTTCTCCATCTATTTGACTTGGTACACAGGCCTCATCTCCAGTCCCTACAATGTAGTATTTGTAAAACAGTAAAATTTTATGTAAATATTTGACCAGCTGATGTTTCAAACATGGAAGACCATTGCCTGTCCATGCACTGCCCCCATCACACTGAATCTCCAAAGGCAAGCAGAAACTCCATGATATACACAAAGATCATCACACCATGTTTAGCAAGCTGATTGACCCCTGGGCTGTCTACCCACAGGGTGCCCTAGTTCTGGTTACTTTATGTTGTAAACTTTGGCACTAAGGTTTCTTTGCCTCAATATGCTTGCCATTTTGTTCCAGAAAATTCATTGTGATAGTCCATTCAGTACATATGGGTGTTTAATGAACCAGTTACATGACCTTTCTAGTTCCCAAATGCTGTACAGAGATAGTCTACAGCCATCCCAACACCGGTATAGACTATGGAGTTAGATGTCTCAGTGCTTTTTCTAGTATAACGTAAGCTACTGTGGATGAAGAAAATTATTCATGGCTCACCTCCACACCCCTTCCCCTCTTTGTTTCTTCATGGTTTCTTGAACCCCATCTTCAGAGCAGCTATCTTTAGAGATGCTCAGGAGCCTTGCTGCTCCGTTTAGCTGTGTATTGGCATTGGGTTCATGGACCTAGGTCCATGATTACAGCTTGCTGGGGTAGGTCTGGCCCCGTACACCGTTAAAGGGGGGGGGAGGGAGGAAGGATGACTTTGTAGTCTTGTTTGTTGTATCAGGAGTTATGATTTGCATACCCTGAGTGACTTGGTGCATGCATGAATTGGGAGTACCAATGTAACCTCAGTCATTGTCTTTGACCAGATTTGAACTATTATTGTTAACTATTCTCTCCCTGTTCCTCAAGCTGTGAAAGAGTAGGCATCAACTTCTGTTACTACATTGTGTAATACTAGTTCCCAAACTATGATAGCTTTTTCAGCTATCAAACTATATTAAAAATACTTATATGACCTAGATATGGTTGTACTCCTTTAATCTCAGAGCTCAAGTGGAAGAAGCAGGTGGATCTCTGCAAGTTCGAGGCCAGGCTAGTATATACTTCCAGGCCAACCAAATTACACAAAAACAAAACAAACAATAGTAGTTATTCTTATTTAAAGATCTAGCCCTGCAATTGAATTATGTATCCCAAGAATGGTAGTAAAATTCTGCCACAAAGAAAAATACGAAATCCAGGTGTTGGGTACCCAGAAATACTTAGATAAGAAGTTTTCTTCAAAGGTGTAATGATTAAAAAGTTTAAGGAGGCAAGTGGTTCAATTGTTTCAAAGACCAGCATTTGTTTTTGTTTGTTTGCTTTTTTTTTTTTTCTAAGAAGAGCCATTTACTGTTGTGGTGATGAGGCGAGCAGGAGCAGTTGGCCACTTCCTGCCATCCGGCTCCCGGCCGCCGGCTAGCTTTACCCAAAATAATTACACGGAAACTGTAT
>LOJH01041055.1:5890-16264 GCA_001685095.1 Ellobius talpinus
CTCTCTCTCTCTCTCTCTCTCTCTCTCTCTCTCTCTCTCTCTCTCGGCTAGGGAGAGACCTCAGTTATCTGCCACCCAGGTGTGAGGAATTGAGTTTGGTTCCTCTGTACACACAAAAAGACTGGGCCTGTGGTTCTTGTCTGTAATTCCAGCTCTTTGGAGGTGAGGACAGGGTTCCCCGGGGCTTGCCTAGGCAAACCGATGAGTTGAGGAAGACACTGGACCTCAATTCCTGGCTTCCATGTACCCGTGTATGTAAGGGTTTCTAGACAGGCATGCGCTCACGCATGCTTACACACACACCCCACACCATACACATGCCACACAAAACGAGATTTTTTTTTCTTCCAGATAGCAGGAATGGCCAGTTCCTTGGGAATTCCATATAAAAGAAGGAGCAGCTTAGGGCTCAGTGTGTCAAGGATGCCTGGGGTGGGTACTGGCTAGTCACCTTTGTGTGACAATGTCAATGACCTAATCCAACAGGCCAGAAGAGGAGGAGGGCACCAAACCCAGTGCTCCAGTGCTGGTGACAGTGGAGGCCCCACTGCGCTGCAGGGCTGCACACAGCGCTGTTTACAAACTTTAAAATTATTTCAGGATCTGAGAATTTCCATGCAGAAGCTGATGGGCCAGCACCCTCAGTCACTGAACCTGCCTCAGTCTCCCAGAATAACTGCACAGGACTGTGCTGATGTCACTACCAGCCTTTCCTGCCGCTAAGCCTTCCTCTGCCTGTGCTGCATCCTCAGCACCTTCCCCTGGCCCTTCCTCTATCACCATGTGGTAAAACGGTCCTCAGTGCCCCACAGAGCAGAAGGAGTCCCAGATACCTCAGGAAGCTTCCCCAAGGCCACACACTTGATAAATCAAGGCTCAATTTCACCCTTGACTCCTGGGGACTCAAGGCCAAAACTTCTGAAAACCACGTTGACACCTACGCCAGCAAGAGCAAGGGCCACTTTCTGAAAGTTCAGTCCTGAGTGTTTGACGGACCTCATTTCTAACCTTTACAAACCTGGTACAAAGTGGGCATCAGCATAGGACTGCAAATGAGGAAGCTGAGAGAGTCTAAGGAGAAAGATCCGCCCAGGGTCACCACCTGTCAATCAGCAAGGTTAAGAGGAGAAGGTATGGGGTTGAATCCAAGCACAGAGCATTGTCTCCATCCAGTCCCCCGTGAGCACTTGACGTGTGACCTCTCAGCGGAGTCACAACTCAGATTGCCAGCCGGATTTCCTTCCCACAGGACTCGCTATCTGCTCGCCTCTTCCCTAGTCTGGGAACCCATGCCTGCACTCACCTCATTGCTCCCTGGAGGACTCAGCCACCTCATACCCATCAATACCACAGCTGATTGACGTGCTGGAGTTGCCTCAGCCCTGGGTCACCTCCTACTTAGTCTCCTACACTTTCTGGGTCACAGTGCTGCTCTCTTCTCCCGCCAGGCTGGCTTCCAGCTGATCACCACCAGCCTCCGAGATACAAATATCTCTGCTTCAGCTCCCTTCTGTATCCTGGCCTCACTTCCCATAATGGCTGCCTCCAAGCTCAAAGGTCCAGGGACTTCCTACTTGGAGTCCTGTTCTCATTCACATCGTGCACAGACTCCATGCCTCCCACGCCAGACCCTCCCGTGGTCGCTACAGATACGTAAGGCAATGCGTAAGGCAAGGCAATCACAGTATCCCACAAGTGAACACACACTCCACTCTGGAAGGAAAGACAATCAGTGACACAAAGGACTGCATTATGTAACGCAGAGATATTGAGCATGGAAAACTGGTTGAGAATGTGGGAGGTAGGTGGGAACATGCTGGCCCACAGCTAGAAGGGGTCTGAATGGCTAACGGAGCCTTGGGAAGCAGGGTACAACTCTGGGAGGTCAGAAGCTAGCCCAGGAGCTGCAAGAGTCTGTAGGGAAGGGATTCTGGCTAGGGTGGATGGATTGCTTGAAAGAGGGAGAGGTCCCAGGGAGAAGGGGAGGGTGGGTGAGGGTCTTGTAATCCCAGGGTCCACAGCTTTCCTGAGTTGCTTCCTGTTGCCGTGGTAACACCATGTCCAAAAGTAACTCAGGAAGAAAGTTTATTTGGCATCCACTTCCACTTTGTGTCCATCACTGAGGGAAATCAGAGCAGGAACTCAAGGCAGGAACTGGGAGGCACGCACTGAAATAGAGGCCATGGAGGGGGGTCACTTACTGACTTGCACCCCATGGCTTGCTCAGCCTTTTCTTATAACACCAAGTACCACCTGCCCAGGGGTGGCTCCTCCCACAGTGGGCTTCTCACACCAATCATCCAGTGACAGAATACCTCCCAAACAATCCCACAGCAAATTTAAGGGAGGCAACTCCTCATTCCAGAGGACTCTAGCTTATGCACACACACATACACACACACACACACACACACACACACACAAACCTAGCTAACACGAGGGTCCACTGTGAAGGGACCTGAAAATGAGATTAGGAACACAGGCTTCTGGACTCCAAGTGGTCATGCGTGGACTTCCATGATCAATCCGTTTTCTGGAAGGGGCTTGCACAGCTCTGGAGGTGTACTATAGGGAGCGTAGACTAGACATAGGCAGTTTGGTCAGGAGCATTCCAAGGTAGCCCAGCCTGAGAGGGTGTAGGACCCTAGGCCAGAAAGCCACACTTAAGCTGAGAGCAGTGTATTCTGGTTAACCATAGACTCAGGACAGGCCATATCCCCAGAAGGTGGTGTGGGAGCTGTGTAGCCGTTGAGTCTCAGAATATCTCTGCCTGTCCAGGCTGGACACTGTGGGGCTGCTCAGCCCACTCTCAACTCATGCTGCCCCATGGAAACCTTAGTTAACATCACACACGTTCAAAGCATGGAGCAAAATTCCAGTTGTAAGTTTTTAAAAGATGTGTGTGTGTGTGTGTATACATATGTGTGCAGGTGCCACAGAAACTAGAAAAAGGAGTCTGGATCCCTGGAGCTAGTGTTACAAGTGATCATGAGGCGCCAGACTTGTGCTCTAGGGACCAACCTTGAGTCCTCTGAGGGGGCAGCCGAGCTCTTAACCACCCGTCCACCCACCCACTCTAAAGTCCATGCATGTATGTTTATGCAGGAGTGAGTGTAGGTACAGGCCATAAATCTAGAAATGGGCTCATAAAACAGGGAGAAGGTGGTTTTAGAGATAGATGTAGGGAGGGCATAGAAGATATTCATATCAAAATGGAAAGATAATATTGAGGGTGGGAGGTACCAGCCAAGTGAGGGCAGGGAGACGGAGGAGGTCTAAGGGATGGCGGAAATCAGCCCAAACTAAATATGCATGGAAATATCCCAAGGGACCCTGTGGTTCTGTGTGCTAATCTAAAACAATCTCAGAGAAATAGGCTCCCTTCCCTCCAAGTGTAGGATGTTTGGGATGCACTGTGCTGAAAAGGGGAGCTACACACAGAATTTCTAATAAACGGGGAACAGGGCTGTTCCCACGGCTTCCTAAACTCCTGGGTTGGCCGTGCCATTCAGCAGAAAGAAAACTGAAGAACTCAATCACTCTGCCCTACCCAGTGAATTCAAGGACATCGATGGCCTCTATCTCAGAAACAAGGGTGGATGGCAAGTGAAGAACACTATTGAAGATCACTCTTTGACCTCAGTACTCACGTGTGAGCGCTTGCACACACACACACATATGCACATATGCACACACAAAAACAGTCCCTGGAAATAAGAAGTCAGGTATAACTTCATACTCTACACTAATATGTCAGAAAAAGAGTTTAAAATACTTACCCAGAAAATGTTGATACCCACTGTGAGTTGGGGTAGAGCCTTGGGAGCCTTCCTTTCTGTTTCTCCCTTCCTCTCCATAGTTTTAGACCAGCTGCTCCCTAGTTCATCCTGCTGGCTTCGAGCCAGGCCGGAAACAGGGCCTGTCAGGGTCTCTTTATGTCTAAGGCTCCATAATGCTTTATGTTGGAACTGAACTTGGCATCCTGGTCACATTTGGCACCTGGAATGAGGCCTCGGGCCAGAAGCAATTGACCGCACTAATTTGTGCCAAAGAGGGATGGGGGACATTAGAATGGTCATTTCAGATGATGGGTGATGTGAATACAGATGGAAGGACCAAGTTCCAGGGTCTGAAGGTTGCTAAGCCTGTCATGCTTGGCTAACCGGAAAACAACTGAATTTCAAACCCAAACCAGACCTGGCAATTACTTTGCTGCCAGCCCCCTGAACAAACAAACATCAATATGGCTTTTAGGGTGGTTTTCTCTGTGAACCAAGATGGAAAGGCAGGCAGAGAAAGGAGATTGTGAGCTGAGAGAGGGGCAGGTCACTTCAGGAGACACTGGAGGATGTATTATTCCCATGCAGAATGGTTTCTGCCTCCGGCGGCGGCTGCTTCACCACGTAGCCCTTCTCCAGGATTTAGTTAGAAAATAAACTTTTCTAGATGCCGACTGGCTTATCTAGAAGGGTGATTGTATAGTATGGTTAGGAATGCAGAAATTAAGAAATAATCATGTTTATAATTTTTGGCTATTCTCAGGGTCTTTGGGGGGGTCTAATTGATTGTATCAGGGTCTAATTGATCGTATCACACACTTGGTAGGTCCCTGGACAAGCTGTCTCAGAGAGACTTGGGGAAGAATGAAGGGCGTTGCAGCTGGTTACACTCAACAGCGCCTGGCAGGTTGAAAAACATAGCTGGGACTTGGCCTCCGGCTCCATGTGGCGTATTCTGGTTCTGCTACACATCGTCCTTGGGCCCATTTCACAGATATCAGGGAAAGGAACTCCAGAAGGCCAGCCAAGTCCTGGGACAGTACAAAGAGGCCCTACCCAAATGGGATTCAAGCCTACTCAGCCCACACTCACTCCAGAAGACCAGACCACCTTTGAAGGTCCCTACAAGCATCCTCTGTGTCTAAGGAACAGCACGGAACCCCCTAAAGCCAGTAAGGGGCATCCCCAGAATGAAGGGTTCCTCAGGATACTCACTGACCTATTCTAGCCTCTTGTTAAACACAAAACCAAATCACCCCCCTCCAAAGTCAGACATATGACCAGTCGATCAGTGAGGTGAACAGACCTCACCAACACTTCTGAATCTCTCGGACCCTGGTCCTTAATTGCCATAATTCATTGCTTCACCACAGATCCTACAACTCAGACAGAAAACATCTCATGTCTCTCATATCCATTTTAGTACTTGTGCTCTCTCTCTCCCTCCCTCCCTCCCTCTTTCTGTCCCTCTCTCCTCTCTCTCCTTTCCTATGTCTCCAAGCCATTCCCCTATCTTCTCCCCACTACCTAAGTCTAGCTCAAGCCCCACCCCTGCATGCTGTGATCATGAGCATACTGGAACTACCAGCCTCCTTTGCCCTGTGCCTGCTCTTGCCATTCCCCAGTGTCCATACATACCATATGTGTTGGGCAGAATCCTATGACCAGGAAAGGTGGCTGGCCCTTCGTCCTGAAGCCTATTACGTCACAAAGAGCAGAAGAGAGCTGAAGGTGAGAAGGAATGAACACTAGCCAGCTGATCTAAGAACACAGGGTCTCTGGGATCATCCAAGTGGGTCCAAGGGACACAGAATCCCAAGGAGCAGAGCAGGAAGGCGCCACTCAGCACAGCTAGCTTCGAAGGGGGAGAATAGGACCACAAACCAAGCAAGGGGAGCCCTGGGAGCTGACAGGGCAGAAACAGACTCTCCTCTGGACCTTCCAGAAGGAGCCATCCCTGCTGAGAGCTTGACTTTATCCCACTTGGCTCGGTTTAGGCTTCTGAATCCCACAGTTGTGAAAGAGTATACCCATGTGGTTTTGAGCTTCTAACTCAGTATAATTTTTTATACACAATCTGAAACTCATACCAGATAAACTCTTGCCCCTCCATGAGAGATGCCCAGTTGTCTATAACATTCATGAAATCCCTGGTGCTCAGCAGGGCTTGGTAACCTGTGTGCTGGACATAACGCCTCCAGTCCAGCTACCCGTGCCCCTGACCTCTTGCTTCCCAGGTCTCCTGTGCACCTGACCCCTTACAGCCCAGGTTTCTTGTGCCCCTGACCCCTTGTTTCCCAACCTCCTGTGCCCCCGACCTCTTGTTGCTCAGACTTCTGTGCCCCTAACCCCTTGCTGCCCAGGCTCCTGTGCCCCTGGCCCCTTGCTGCCCAGGCTCCTGTGCCCCTGACCCCTTGCTGCCCAGGCCTCCTGTGCCCCTGGCCCTTTGCTGTCCAGGCCTCCTGTACCCTTGATCCCTTGCTGCCCAGGCCTTCTGTGTCCCTGGCCCCTTTCTGCCCAGGCCTCCTGTGCCCCTGACCCCTCGCTGCCCAGGCCTCCCGTGTCCCTGACCCCTTGCTGCCCAGGCCTCCTGTGCCGCTGAACCCTCTCTGCCCAGGCCTCCTGTGCCCCTGACCCCTTGCTGCCCAGGCCTCCTGTGCCCCTGATCCCTTGCTGCCCAGGCCTCCTGTGCCCCTGGCCCCTTGCTGCCCAGGCCTCCTGTACCCTTGACCCCTTGCTGCCCAGGCTCCTGTGCCCCTGGCCCCTTGCTGCCCCTACATCTGAAACACCTGGCCCTTTCCCTCTCACTTCAGACCTCTATGGAAATACCTTGTCAGATCTGTGTCCAGAACCCGCAACAACAATACCAAGTGCAGATTCGTGGGCACTTGCCAGACCTGGAGAGTCAAGCTCTGCCGACACCCACTTGCATTGCACCACGATGCTCATTTCCTTACAGGCCTGACCACAGGTGCCCTTACCTTACCAAGGCTTTTTGTAACTGGGTTTCTTTTCCTGTTCAAGGACATCGTGGTGACCCATGAAGGTAGTCTTCATTTTCCTGGTCTCTGCTTGGTTTCTGGTACCCTGAACAAGGCCACGTTCAGAGTTCAGTAGATATTTGTGAAATGGATCACTGCAAAGTTTTAACACTCTGGAGAGGCGGCATGCAGTGAGCAAAAAGATCCAAACAGCATGTCCCCGCCCTTGAGAGCGTGCACCATAGGAAGAAAGGCCCTTTGTCATCTAGTGGGGGTCCATGCTGTGACAGAAGTGTCTCAGAGCTTCGATGAGGACCCCTGATCCTGGTGCCACGTGGCTCATCCACCCTCCAGGAGGGCTGCACAGCATCTCCTTATCCAGTCACATGGCCTCTCCCCCGCTTTGAAGGGAAGCAAATGAGGCCTCTCAAATCTTGTTCAGAGAGGCAGCCGCGCCTGGTGCTAGTGTAGCGTCTTCTTGCTCCTACGGGGCCAAGAAGGTCAATGGTGGTGTGTGCCCTTGAGAAGACAGACAGGGTTGACAGGTGACCAGCCAGCTTTGGGGAGAGTGCTTGGGAGATAGGAAGATGGGGAGACCTAGTACCAGGTTGTAAGTTCCCATTACAGCTGAGGTCGTTACCCCAAATCCAGGGGCTTCCCCACAGGCTCATGAAGGGCTTCATGGCCTAAGAGTTCACAGAGGACACTTCAGGTCACGGGGCAAACGCAGGCACCAGCAACATTCTGGCCCCAAGTAAGCAGAGTTCATCTGTTGTTGCTTAGCATTCATGTCTGGGATGGCTTCTCAAAAAAGACTTGTCTTCATTTCATGTGTATGAGTGTTCTGCCTGCATGTGTGTATGCATACAAAGTGCACATGGTGCCTCTCGCTGTCAGAGGGGGCCTCATCTCCCCAGGAACTGAAGTCAACAGATGGCTATGACTCCCCATGTGGGTTCTGGAAATTGAACCCAGGTCCTCAAGAAGAGCAGCTGGCCTTCCTAACTGCTGAGTCACGTCCGAGGTGTCTTTCAGGAGACACATGTCTTTTTTCAGGCAGTTTTGGCCTCCTCGGTTGTGATTCTTGATTTGGTCCGTAGGAAAAACAAATGAGATCCAAGGTGAAGGCTTCGTTCCCTTCCCATGTCCTCTGGTTTTCCCTAGCTGTCCTGTCTCAGGATGAAGTCCTCCTCAGGGGACTGGTGAGCCAGCCGTCCTCCGCAGCAGGCAGGAATAGGCTTTGCCCATCTCCCCCAGCAGCAACTCATGAAAAGAGCCTGCCCTCGACAGAAATTCCCTCACCTGTGCTCGGCAAACACAAGCTGTGTAGGTTTGAACGCCACTGGAAACTGTGGAGTTGGGGAACCTCCTGCTCCACGAACACCAGTTGGATTGTCTGAAGCCTGCTCTTAGACAAGGCGCTGACTAGAATGCAGATTTTTCCATGTGCATCATCCAAGAGGCCTGGGGACCCATGTGACGTGGTGACGTGTCTCCCTTTGGTGATTCTCCAATAAAAGATACTGTGCAAGCCTCTTTAAGTTCTAAAATAATGTCATAAAATTCATTTCTCTAAAAGCCATTATTGTTTAATAGAAGTCCTGGAGAGAGAAGATTCATACGGGCATGAGTGCCAAGAAACGGGTGCATTCTAAGCACAGACACAGACATTCACACATCAATGACAGGGGACACTTGTCACTGTCTCAAATCAAAGGATACCCGAACCTTGAGCACCTTTCCCCTCTATAAAAAACGCACTGGACCACAGCTCAGGATGCCTGGACCATGGCTCGGGATGCCTGGACCATGGCTCGGGATGCCTGGACCATGGCTCGGGATGCCTGGACCATGGCTCGGGATGCCTTTGATGATGTAAACTATTAATGAAAGGTAGCAGAAGAGAAAAGCATCCCAGCCAGTAGTTCGGGAGCTGAAGGATCTTGGCATCTGAGTTCATTTTATTCTGGTATTATTCTATGTCAAAGAATAAATGTACACTGTTTGATGACTAGATTTTATGTCAATATGATACAAGCTAGTGTCATCAGAGAAGAGGGACCCTCAGTTGAGAAAATACCTCAATAAGATCAAGCTGTAGGCAAGCCTGTAGAGTATTTTCTTAATTAGTGATTTAGGAGGAGGGAGGGCAAAGTCCATTGTGGATGCCATTCCTGGGTTCTATAAGGAAACAGACTGAGCAAGCCAGTTAGCAACAATCCTTCATGGCCTCTGCATGAGTTCCTGCCTCCAGGTCACTGCCTTGAGTTCCTGCCCTGACTTCCTTCCATGATGGGCTGTCATGTGGAAGTAAAAGCAAAATAAACCTTTTTCTCTGTAGATTTCTTTTGGTCACAGTGTTTCATCACAGCAACCCTGGCTAAGGCAGAATGGGGTGTTGCTGTGACAAACTGACCATGTTGTTGTGTTGGAAAGGATTATGTAAGGACTTAGGAACTTTGGGCTGGAAACGTTGTTGAGTTTTTAAAACTTGGTGAGGTGTTGTTAGAATTTGGAGGGTCGGAGGATGGTGCCAAGAGTTGTGCAGATGATAGAGTCCTGACTTGTGAAGTTCCAGAGCAAAGTGAAGACCCTATCATCAGAGCCATTTGGTACTTTGAATTAAGAATCTGTGGTCCCTGTCAGCTGGAGCTGAGGTATCAGCCATGATTGACAAGAGACCTGAACCAGGTGAAGTGAAACCATTGCTTCACTGGGACAAGAGATGCTGGAGCTGAGAAATTGGTGGTGATTAAACAGAGATCAGCATCAATGAGGTGAAATCTGGGAAATGTATCCTTAGAATCAGCACACAGAAGCTGTGTTCCGGAAGCAGCCAAGACTCTACCTCGTGCTGGCAGCCAAACATGGTCATTTTTAAGAGTTCCCCAGATAGTACTGGTTTTGAAGGCTCACGGAGAGGGAAAGGGTCCTGGAGAGCAGCTGAGGCTTGGCACAGTGAGGGGCCAGACTAGGATGTTGGTGATGTCACTCCTTCAGTAGGAGTTGAATTTCCAGGATTGAAGGGATCATGGAGAGGAGTTGAGGCGTGGTTCGATGAAGAGAATCCTGAGGAGGCTTTTGGTGAAAGTGAAGCCAGTTGCATAAAGAGATCCAAGCATTTTGGAATTGTCATTACCATGGGATGATTGCCAAGAACAGCACCAGCCATAGAGTGGAGATGACCTGAGCCTATGAGACAATCTGTGTGTGCTGTGGCAAGGCCTTTAGAGGAACCCAGAGGACCGTGAGTGAATCCTGACCCATCAAGGATCCCGGAAGACCAGATGACTGTGAGTCCTGACATTGAGCTATATATACATGGATGAACTTTTGATTTGGTTTAATTGTGACTGTGCCCTGATTAATTACCTCTTGGAATAATAAAGTAATTTATTTTTTTATTTTACAGGAGCCCACAGTTAAGAGACTTTGAACTTTTAAAGAGACATTGATTATTTAGAGAAATTTTAAATATTTTAAAGAGAATTTAGACTTTTAGGTATTTAAATTTTTGGAGATTGTGGGACTTTTAAAAGTTGGGATACTTCTTAGTCATTAGGGAAATGCAAATCAAAACAACTCTGAGATTTCATCTTACACCTGTAAGAATG
>LOJH01041057.1:0-16559 GCA_001685095.1 Ellobius talpinus
CCAACCAACCAACCAACCAACCAACCAACCAACCAACCAACCAACCAGACTGCTGGAACCCCTCCCAACTAGCTAAGTGCCAGCATTAACTGCAGAGTCTTTGCTTGGTGAACCCATATCAGTACATTTTGACTGATGAAACTTTACGATCCGTGTGCTCCAATTACCTCACACCTTTAATACCTTTGTATATTCATGGTCCTCAGATTTCTGCTTGAACAGACTAGAAAACATAAGTCATTCCTTTAAAGTACAGTGTGTTTCCTCCCCAGAATTTTAGGGACTTGAATCTGGCTACAAGTCTACAAGCATAGCAACTGTTTCAGGAGCGGCCGTTATTTCCTTAGGCACGGTGCCTTGGTCCCTACCACTGTGGAGGCAGCCCCTTCTGAGGAGTTGTACCTCATTCACAATCGGGAAGCAATGAGCAAACGAACATGTGCTTAGCTCGCTTTCTCCATTTTATTCAATTTCTCGTGGTGAGGAGGGAGGGACGGAGGAAAATTGGCTCTTGAAACCATGGAGGCTCAGAAGCCAGGTTCAAGCTGGAAAAGCAAGAAAGCTGGTGACATCATTCAATCCAGGTCCAAGGATCCAAGGACCAGGAGCACTAATGTCGCGCAGCAAGAGATGAATGTCTCCACTCAGAGACAGCAAATCTGCCCTCTGTCTTCATACTTCTTCAGGTACTCGGCAGAACCTCCTCCGCCTGATGGGGGCCATTTTCTTAGTCTACCAAGTCAAATGCCAATAACTCATGGTAGCTCCCTCGTGGCGCACCCTAAAGCATCCGAGCTGATTCATAAAATTATCCAGGCAAATTTGGGTAAACTCTATCAAATTTTATAAATGAACTGTAAGACTAAAAGAACTTTTCTCAGACTGACTCCTGGCTCTGTCCATTTTAAATCTTGTTTCTCTGTCATTCCCTCACCCACCTCCTATACCAAGAACGATAGGATATGCTAGCACCACCTCATTGAGAGTTTTTCCGGGAATCATTTCTCTGCAGTAATGCTAACTAACATGCACAGAGGTGACGGACAGCCACACGTGAAACCATACGTGCATTTAGAGCATCCCGTTTGAAGTCTTCCCGTTTCTCCCAATCAGTGAGTTGGATCCCCCAAATGATCCCAGTTCCAGTACCACTTGACAGGAGGGAAAATGTGACAGAGGGGAAGCCAGAGTAAAAAGAAACAGTGGCCTTTAATGACTGTGCTTGGAATAACACTTCTGCAAATTTTATAAAAAACACAAGGCCTTGTGAAAGCATTGCTGGGTGGGGAGGGGTGCGTGTGGGAGGGGAGGTCTGCCCCAAGCCTTGGAAGGAGGGATGAGAGGCCAGTAACTGCTCTGCAGAGGGGCATAGTCCTTAGAGATGAAAGAGAGCCAGAGCACAATAATTACTAAGGTGGGGACCTCAGAGCTGCAGCCTCTGGCACAATTATCCTAACAAGTTAAATTAACCCCAGATAAACCTGCACCTAATAACTCTGGGCTGCTTGTGCCTGGAGCTCCCATTTAGAAGCAGGACTTCAAAGCCCTAGGCCAGGTCACCAGAGGTGGTAATCTGCCCTCCCCCCAACACACACACACACTTGTGGGTGCAAGGCCTGTGCATCGGTGGAGAACATGGATGTCACTTCTCCCAAAATCCCAGAACCCAAGAACACCCACAGATTTGTTTACAAACATACATTTACCCATCCTTAAGCCCTTCACACCAAGTACCCATATATGCATGCATACACCCTACAGATAGATGTACACAAACACACACTACCCTTTTTTTAAGCAGAAAGTTATTTGTGCGTATGCTGTGTCTGTGTATCTGCCATATGTGTGCAGTGCCCATGGAAGCCAGAAGACTGCACCAAATCCCATGGTTTTACAGGGCAATGGGTGGCTGTGAGCTGCCTGATGTGGGTGCTAGGATCCAAAGCTGGATCCTCTGGGAAAGCAGCAAATGTCTGTTAACTGCCGAGCCATCTCTCCAGTCTGCACCCTACATTCTTAAGAGCAATTCCATGACACAAAACCAGATCTCCAACAAGCCTCAGGAGATCCCTACATAGGGGGTGGGGGTAGCACAGGAGGAGAAAGGGAGAAGGCTGCCTTCTTCTCTCTCCTGCATTCAAGGTGGGAGCCATCGTGGGGAGCTACCTTTCTTCTTTATATTCATACCAGTACTGAGCTCCTCGGTCTGCAGACTTCATACGCTTCCTCTAACTCCTTCTTTCATGTATTAGCTCTTCTGCCATGAATGGGATACAGTTTCTCTTTCATCCGTGCTAGAGACTTGGTCCCCAATGCAACAGTATTGGAAAGATGGTGGGACTTCAAGGGAGAAGTAATTGGGTCATGAGAGCACCACCACGAGAAGAAGCCTTACTACAACAGAGTAGGCTGGTTCCTCATAGGTACCAACTAGCTAAGTGTGCCACACTCGTCACCCTTGCTTGTGCCCCCCCCGTAATGACATCCACCATGTTGTCACAGAACACTCTAACCAGAAGCCACACCAAGTGGTCTACTTGATCATGGAGTCTGAGCTCCCAAACTTTAGCTAAATAAAACTTCTTTTCTTTATACTGTATCCCGCCTCAGGTCTTTTTGTGATAATAACACAGAATAGAGTAAAATGGGGCTGGAGAGATGGTTCTGTAGTTAAGAGTAGGCAGACTGCTTTTGTAGAGAACTCAAGTTCAGTTTCCAGCATCCACATAGGGTAGTTCTAGCATGCGTAACTCTGGCTAGTTCCTAAGGATATATACTCTCTTCTGGACTCTGCAGACACCTACACACACACACACACACACACACACCACACACACTTGTGCACACAACTAAAACTGAAAATAAATCTTAAAAAAGCAGACTTAGATGCATCCTTTTTATATTTTCATTATGCTTATTTTTATATATGTATATTATAAAGTAGTGTGTGTGTGTGTGTGGTGTGGTGTGCACCACACATGTGGAAGTCAGAAGGCAACCTTCAGGAGTTGGTTCTCTCCTTCCACCACATGGATCTCAGGGACTGAACTCAGGTCATCAGGCCTAGTGGTATCTCTCTGGACTGACAAAGATATATTCTAAGAAAAAACAACTCTGAACCAGACAGCAGAAAAAGATGTCCAGCCAACATCCAGGAACTCTATATCATAGCCGTTATTGTCTGAGCCAAACAAGATCTTGCCAACTCCACATGGTGCCCCTTAGAAGACTGGGGTGGTTTCTGACCTCAGCTCCCACTCAGAATGAAGGGGAACAGTGGGGCAGACACGGGGAAAGTGTGAAGTTGCCCACCCAGGCTCTTAGGCTCCCTAAGGTCTTGCTCTGCCTTCGCTTCTCTATTCCAGGACAGCAACAGTTATGGGAGCTTCATCAATGTGCAAAGGAGACTCCAAAAGTAGCAGCTGGGAGTCAAGGTCTGGGGTGAGGAGAGTGCAGTTAGGGAAGATGATGGCCTGAGCATCTCTGACTGGGAGGGGGAGGGGCTTGATCTCCAGAGTCACCAGAACTAGGAGCCCCAGAGCTGACTGGACTGAAGCAGGGCTTCAGGGCTCTTCCGCTCAGGAAAACCCTATTCTGTCCTGAGCCAGCAGGAGAAAGAAAACAGGAAACACATGTTCTTAAAAGGAGGCTGAGCACCCAGACTCAAGATGCCCTCCAGGGAGAGTCTGGGCCTTGTACAGGGGTTTCTCACCCAACCTGGGGACCCAGCCCTTGAGGGAGAGATACATTTGTCAAACTCGTACAAAAACAAAAACACTGGCAGGCAGCATATCTGTGCTCTTACCAACTCCTTCGCAACCCTGAGCAAGGAGCTCATCTTCTCTGGGCCTGTGTCTCCTTTCCCTGAAAAATGGGGGCTACTGCTGTCTTTTCTGCTTCACCTGCCTTGCTGGCTTTGGAGCGATAAAGTACCACACGTGTGGACACAGGTGGGGATGCCAAAGACAGGCTTTCTTCCCATGCTCCCCACCCCTTCCTGCAAGTTCTAGGTTCTAGGACGCCTCCTCTGACTGCCCCAAAGAGAGGGAGTGACTCACCTATGACAGGGACCCTGACATTCATACTTTGCTTCTCCTCTGTCAGAGGCCTGACACTCTCCTCTCGAGGTGGCTTGTCATCTTATCATCCCTGAGAACTGACAGCTTGGTTAGTCTTCGCATGCTTCCTGTGGCCAGCAGGTGTGTCAGAAGCCCTGGCTGGAGCTACAGGACCCGGGCGAGGGCATGTCATGACCTGCCTGAACTCCACCCATGCCTCTTCCTTTGATCCAGTCCTGACTGATGGGGGACTTTGGATTTGACTAGCACAGTTACTGGGCACAGGTAACCAAGCCCAGGGGAAAACAGCTTAAAGGGATGCTATGCTGTGTCTCTGAACTGACTGTGGCATGGGCAAGGGGGCAGAAAGCCTTCCTGAGACCGCCTTCAGCTGCCCACACCAGCCCTAGCCACAGGCCTGGTTTGTGCCCCCAGTGCTACATCTCTGGGGGCAGGTGCCTAGATAAGTCCTAGGGCCTCTGAGGAGAAAGAAACTTGGGAAGCACTCAGAATGTCTAAAGTTTCAAGACTATGGTATGGATACCAGCTTGCTGAGAGTGTCGATCTATGCCATCCTTTTTCCCTCAGGAGCATCAATGGGTTTTCCCTGCATGCCACTGTGGGAAGTCCTCTTAGAGCCTGGTCTGGGACCAATAACTAGCAAGGAGCTTAAAGAAGAGTTAAGAATGCCCAGGCGGTGGTGGCACACGTTTGATCCCAGCACTCGGGAGGCAGAGGCAGGCAGATCTCTGTGAGTTCAAGGCCAGCCTGATCTACAGAGGGAGTTCCAGGACAGCCAGAACTACACAAAGAAACCTTGTCTCCAAAACAAACAAACAAAAAGAAGGGCTAAGAGGCCTACTGGGGAGGAAGTATGCCAGGCTATGGGCTCAGCTCTGTATACGAAATGGAGCTGCCAAAAGCACGAAGATGAAACTGTACGTTAAGTCTTCACAGAGGGAACACGACCTCATCCAGGCTAAGTTAGGTGAGATGAGCGTGAATCTCCAACCTCCCCTCTCCGGTCTGCCTACTGGATGCAGAAGACTCTGAGGCCATAAGGAAAGCAGAGCCATTAAGTTCAGGAGCCTGGTCCCCTGAGTCACGACGTGGATGGCCTCCACCTAGCCAGGAGCACCCTCCCCTCATTAGATAGTTTAGAGAGTTCGGTGAGGATTCGCCTCTGTGGTGTGCAGTCAGGGAGATTTGTGGATCTGTTTGTTTTATCAGCAAACATTACCATGAGGCAATCCCTTGATGGGGGCAAGACTGCAAGAAGAAAATGGCCCAACACTTCTAGTACCTTCTGGCCTACCTCCAACACAGGCTTGGAACTGTGGTTCGTTTCCCTTCTCTCGGCCTTGATGGCAGAAGCATGCTATGCCAGAAACATAGTTGAGTGCATTTGTGTCCTCTCAGAACGTCAGAATTTGTGGAATAACGAGAAATCCACAAGGTACAGCTGTTTTACTGGCAGCATTTTAGCAAGTAGCCCCGCTCTCCTTGATAGCTCTGGCCAAGGCAAACACCGGTTCTTTTACTATGATCCTAACTGCTAGTAGGAACTCTCAGATCATACATCATCTACACACACAGAATGAAAAGGGGAAGAAAAGCCACAGAAGAGTTCAGAAGATTTCAAAAGAGACCAGAGAGGCATGAAAACACAGCAAAAAGTCTCCGTAGATCTGGCAGTGGTGGCGCACACCTTTAACCCCAGCATTGGGGAGCTAGAGGCAGGTAGCTCTCTGTGAGTTCGAGGCCAGCCTGGTCTAAGAGTGAGTTCTAAGACAGCCAGAGCTACAGAGGAATCCTGTCTTGAAGAAACAGCAACAAAGCCAGCCAAACAAACAAACAAAGAGTCTCCACAGGGGTTAGACTATGAACCATGCAAGGTTGGGGGGTTACTGGAAACATAACTAGACTCACAGGTTTGAGCAGAGGTGCACGGAAAGGCACTGTAGCTCTGTGGAGGCCAGTGGAGCAAAGGGTAGGACCAGGTCAAGACAGATGGACAAACAGAAGACCATGATAGACAAACAGAAAGACAGGCAGATGACAATTTCAGTCGGCTGGACTAGCAGTGGGAACCACACCAAATGGAAGCCCAAGGACAGTGGGGAGCTGTCTTTTGGTCCCTTGACACACCCTCTTGGCTGAGCTGGGTAGCCAGGTGACAAGCTGATGAGGTCATTGCTATTATTGGGTTAAATGTCCCCCTTTGGGGGGCCCTTCAAGGGAGTTTCACCTTTTCCGATCTGGTTTTCTTGACATGATTTTGACATGCCGTTTGCTCCTGTGGTCTCAATTTATTATAGTGTGGCACCCAAGAATATGTCATGTACCAGTCTCTATCACATGGTTGGTCCCAGCAGACAGTGCTGCTCACACGCCTACCAAGGTACAGTCATCCTCCACCCTCAAAATAGTCAAAAGCTGCATACCAAATGGAGTTTCTTGGGCCAACGCACAGTCTGAAAACCACTGTTTTACACAATAGAGAGTGACTTAGGGTGGGACACTGCCTGATCATGTGTCATGGTGGGCCCCAGGAAGGGAAGTTCTAAGCCTGACCACTCTGGGTATTTGCCCTTTCCTTACACATCTTCCTGTTCTCATCCCAGGCCCTGCCCCCCATCCAGCCTGGCCATGCTGTCTAGCTGGCTCCTGCTTGAAGTCTATCTCCATTCTAACTGTTAGCAGCATCGTCTTAGGGCCTCTCTACTCTGCTTTGGGGCTCCCTTGGGTCCCAGTGCCTCTTCTTTCCTTTCCAGGTTCTACCCCATCCTTTCTCAGAGTCCAGATGAGCCCTGCCTATACAGCAGGCTTACAATGATGCAATGCCTCCATGCTAAAGGCTTTCTGTGCCTTGTCCATTTGACAAGGAGCAAACTGTGGTACGGACACTGGGCCATCAATCTGCCTCTGCACCTGGATGTCATGATATTCCCATTTTACAGATGAGAAGACCCAGGCACAGGCACCTACTCAGGAACACATTCTAGGACCAGGCTTAGAATCCAAGAGTGAAGCTTGTGCTCTGACATCACTATGTCACGTTGCCTGGAAACCACAGATGTTCAACAGCTGTGTTCAGTAAAGTAAATGGGGCTGATTGATCCCCTAGAGGGGGTTCTGCAGTATTGTGATGTGGTGTCCTGAAAAAGATGGCATCTGGGGACGGTCACATAGTCTCACCCACCTGGTTTACTTTTCAAGGGTCTCAGGAGTGTGTATATGTGTACTTATATGTATGCATGTGCTCTACATAGGTCCAGCAAGGGAAGTACGAGGAGATATGGAGTGCTATCCAACAAAAATAAGATATAAGCCACAAATATAAGATATATATGCATATATGAAGCTTTTCTAGTAGCTACATTTAAAATGGAAAAACATGAGAAAACAAAAGAAATGTGATAAATGAACCCTTTTTTATAAGAAATGCTATCATTTTAACATGGAACCAAAGTACAAAAAAATGGAAGAAGAAATATATGACTGCTTTGTTGTTGCTCTAAACCTACGAAGTCCAATGTGCATTCTACATGATCAACACTGCTCAGTGAGACCAGCCACATCTCAAGACCTTGTTGCCACTGTATTGCACCACACAGCTCCGATCTGGGCAGTCGAGGTCAGCGTGACCCTGAGAATACGTTCTAGGAGTCTCAACATTGTGTTTCCCAAAGCTCTGGAAAGCCCAAGTGGTCAAGCCTCACTTAGCAAAGCTCGACACAACTCTGTAAGTAGCAGGCAGGGAAACCCATGCTACATAAACACAAACTGCTATGTGTTAAGATCCAGGGAAAGCGGCAGACAGTTTTAATCTGCTGCAAACCCGGCATGTGTTTGTACTTTTCTATTTACAGTAGGCCCTGTGAGGCGGAGGCCTGTAAACAGCTCAGGCAAGCGCCAAGTGGCCCAGCACTCCACACAGCTGCACCGCGTTCCCCAGACCCTCAGGTTACAAACTAGCCCAGATTAAACCAGAAAGTTTTCATGACCAAGGAAATTTGAGGGGGAGGTGGGAATTGGAGCAAAGAGCCAGGCCAGGAAATTGTTGCCAGCTGTGGTATGTGGATGCCAAAGATGGTAGACGCCTTGAGTCCTGCCCTGTATCATCTGGGCTCCGAGCGTCTACACCTAGGAGAGGCACTCCAAAAGCTCTAGCTTAGCCGGCTGGCCGAGAATGGCCCGCAGGAGGCTGGGCCATCACGATCCGTGCGCCACTCAAGCAGGCATATAGGGACCCTCGCTCAGCACGCCGCCTAACTTTTAAAGTTTTGTACTGCCACCTTGCAATTCTTCATTTTTGAACTGTAGGCTTAGGTTTTCATTTTGTACTGCGCCCTGCAAACTGTGGATCTAGCCAGGGTGAGAGGCTGGTGCGGGCAACAATAAGCCCTTCCGGCCCAAGATTCCTGAAGGGGAGGTGTTGGGTGCACTGAGGTTGCCCTGCAATAACTCAGGAGAGCCAGGCCCTGGAAAACAGCACGGGGATGTTGTATATCCAAAGTTCAGATCACAATGGTCTCTTTTCATTTAAAGAAAAAAATACCACAACCATTTCCTACCAAAGTTAGTCTTTACTTTCTCACACACAAACCCCACAATTTTTAACCTACCAAAGAATGTGCCTTTTAAAGCTGGTTTGCAGCCCTTCCTGAGGCTGAGATCCCTTCTCTCTGCTCAAAGGGAGAGCCCTAGGTCCTAGAGAGCTGTCCTGTTGGCTTCAAAGCCACATCCTACAAAGCTGGACAGGGAGAAATAATGAGCTGGTGTTGCTGGACCACCCCTAGATTTACCAAGGCCCCACCGATCAGGGCAGGTATTCCTCCTGGACGAAAGTCACAGAAACACCATTGTCTCCTGCTCCTTCACCTGTCAGGAATACCTTCTCTGTAGTTCTTCTGTCCACCTTAATTCTCCTTTCTTTGGCTGGACAGTCATCATTAGCACACAAATGTGTCCCCAAACCTCACATCCTAAAACAATTCCAGCAAGAAATATACTCGACCACTCCCTGCTTATTTCCCTTGAGAGCAAGCTTTCTGGAAAGAGTTATCTAAACTTGCTATTTCTGGCTCCTTTTGCCTTAGTCCTTCTCTCTAGGTTTTGTAGGGTGTGTGGGTGTGTGCACATGTGTGGGCACATGTGGGAGCACACAGAAGTCAGAGGTTAACCTCCTCCTGTGTTATTCCTCAGCACCCAGCCACCTTGTTTATGAAGCAGGGTCTCTGACCGGGACACCTGTGTGTGAGTGTTCTCAGAGTTCAACCGAGAGAGAAAAGGCCACCCTGAATGCGGGTGGTACCATTCCGTGGGGTCCCAGACTGAAAAGGAAAAGAGGAGAAAGCAAGCCAAGCATTGGTATTTGGGAGGCAATGTGACCAACTGCCTCATGCTGCTGCCTCTATGCTGTCCCCACCACAATGGAGAGTCTCTCTGACCTGAGAACTAAAGCCCTTCCTCCCTGAAATTGCTTTCATCAGGCATTTTGTCCCAGTAATGGCAGCTGATGCCGTGCTTCTGCATTCCTGGACAGCATCAGGACCACACACTGTTTCCACTCTTCACATCCACCAGCACATGCCTTGAGTTTCAGACTGACAAATAGCTAAGTGTTTCAGACCCTACAAAGAATCATGTGTGTGTATAACATGACTGTATATATGTATGTGTATATATACATAATATAATATATATATACTCATACAAAGTTCAAAGACCTTTCCTCTTTTTTCTTTATTTCGGGAGTGTGTGTGCATGTGTGTGCATTAAACCCAGTACCTCACACAAGCTAGGTAAACACTCTCTCTACATCTGAGCTAGTCATCCTTTTGTTGCCCTTTGTTTATTCTATTTTGGTTATTATAATCGCATCATTCTTCCCTTCTCTCTCCTCCTAACACCTCCACATTCTCGTCTTTGCTCTCTTTCAAATCTGTGGCCTCTTCCCTCTGATATTACATGCATACACATGCTACATCCATCCTTTTTAAATTATTCATTCATTCGTTCATTTTTTAAGAAAATATCTTGCTAAATTGCCTTGCTACTCTGTGACTCAAAATCCTCCCACCTTGGCATCCCGAGTTCCGGGACTGCAGGTGTCTGCCACCGCGCCCTCCTTACAACTACCTTTTCTACTATTGTTCCTTCCTGCCTACCTCTCCAAGATCACATTTGAGTTCATTTCCCTTCTGCGGCAGACAGCTCTTTGTTGTGAGTCACCAGAGGATGAGATTTCCTGGCTTTGTGTTTCTCAAAACACCTCTATTTCTCCCGTCTTTGTTTTGCTTCCACACAGTCATAGTTGGAAGCCAGTCAGTCTTTGGGGCTTCGTTCTATTGTCCTCTGCATTCAGCGGTCTCGCTGGAGAACCGGCTATCAATCTGTTGTATCTTTCTTCTGGCTTTTAGGATGTGTGTGTGTGTGTGTGTGTGTGTGTGTGTTTGCTTTTCAGTATTCACTCGGTCTCCGCATAAGGGATAAGATGAGATATGGGACGGAAGGAAGCAGCTCCTGTGACCTCAGACCAGACGAACGTGTCTTCTTCATGATGGTTAGAGGAAGCCCTGGAGATGGCACCATACATCTGGCAGCCACCACAGCCACAAGGACCTGAATTCTTTCCCAAGGATGCTGTTGAGTCTGATCACTGACCTGCAGGATCATAGCTCTAGGCTAAGGTAGAGGGATATGGAAAGAAAGGAGTGGAGGGATGCCTACCTGAGCGGTTAGCATCCAGGGATCCACAGCTACCTTGTGACTCATGGCCCTTGGCCCATGGCATGTGAGAGCACATGACACACACCATGTTCCGGCAAGCACAGTAAGAGCCAGTGTCGTGCTGAAACCTAACGTTCCCAGTCAGATGAGTGCAGTCACAAGATCAGTACCACGAGAGCAGGACCTTTGTCTGTTGTATTCACTGCTATGTCACTGGCTCATAGACGAACATCCATCTGTCGTGTAGCAGGCACTCAATGCACATTTATCAAATTACTTGAATAGGATGAACCTTAGCTTCTGCCTCAGTGAGATCCTCCTCCCACCAGGAAAGTGATACATTTGTCCAGCTAGACATGCATCTCCATCTCCAAATCAAGACAACACTTTCTAGCATTTGAGAATCCTGCAGCAACACAAGCAGTCCATCATGGTAGTTGATGCAAAACACTTCCTTTTTTTCTTTTTATAAAAACAGGGAATATGGCTCATTCACTAATGTACTTCCCAAGCAAGCACGAGGATCAGAGCTGAGCCCCAGCACCCGTGAAAAAGCCAGGCAGAGCAGCACACCCATACGCCAAGCCCCAAGGAAGTGGAGATAGGCCAGGCCAGCCAGCCTAACTGAAGACTAACTCCCAGGCTGCGAGAGACCATGTCTGAAAAATAGAGTGGAAAAGGGGGAAAGGGCTTGTGTTGTGGGTACCAGACAATGGGAAGAGAGACACTGGATATACGCATGAACTTGTCAAACAATAGACAATACTATTAAAAAAAAATAAGGTGGGGCTCTATTTGAGGAAGACACCACATGTTAAGCTCTGGCCCACACATGTGTGCATACACATACACATGCACACAAAGGGGAAGATGTTGATGGAATATTCACTTAATGCCATCCTTTTCAGAACCCAGGGCTGCCAATCTAACTGCCCCTGTGTCGGGGCGGCAGAAAGAAAGGTTTAGGTGCAGCAGGCTTAGTTAGCAGAACGGAGGCTGGTTGGGAGCCTCCACCCACTGTATTTATCTTCGGACAAGCCTTCATGCAGCATACCGAAGAGCAAGGGACAAGAGCTGTGAAGAGATGCCTGCCGAACTCTGTATTTAAAAGTCTAACCTTGGGAAGCTGCCAGCAGAGAACCTGAAACTTCCTGGACCGAGCACCCTAGGAAGAAAGGGTGTTGCTGGCGCAGGACCATGTGGGACTCAGACGGTTTAGAATAAGAGGAGGGTCTTCTAAGCATAGCCTGGATAAGGCTGGAAGCCTGGGCTAGAACATGGATGGGAATTTCTCCCAAATGGATGGGAATTAATACCAGGCACCTACTTTATATTCTGTGTGAGACTTCCATGGATATTCAGTTTTACATGCCTGGAGACTGTAATATAGATTACAACACACACACAAACATGGCTGAGCAGACATAGGCAAAACAGAAGGCTGGCCTATCTCAAGTGAAGACTCCAGGCTCACAGCCACCATAACCATGACCGGAGCAGAACCAGGCCTGTGCCTACCTGAAGCAGTATGTGTGTGCCACAGGACCAATGGACTGTAAGATGTTCCGTCTCCTAAGTATTTCTAGATAAAGATAAACACGCCCAGAAAACTGACCTGCCGATCAGTAGAGAAAAGACATAGCATTCTGAACTCTGTTTAGCAAATGGCTGGAAAGGTTAGAAGGGAAAACTGTCTCCATGAAGATTAGGATGCCTTTCTCTGGATTTATCCAGGGAAAGCCCTGGGTGCTCTCAGACGTGGCGGCCCCCACCTGATGAAGCTGGGCTTCTCTCCTCTCTGTTCTCTTTCCAGGGAAAATCAGGGCCCTGCTCCTCAGGACACACAGCCATAGTCAGGCTCTTTGAACAGATGACACACAATGTCCAGACCTCTCTTGTAGACGTTAAAAGCCACTGGTCCTCAAGAGCTCCAGCTGACGCAGTCTCCCATCCACCCAGAGGGGTGACAGAGGAGAAGCAGATTTAGGCTTTAGGGGTTTATGAAATTGCTTTGACTTTCTTGTTTCTTTCTGCAAAAGAAAATACTCAGCCCTGGTCCCAGGGGAAGCAGGGAGGGGTGACCTGCAGCCTATTTCCACGGTGGTCAGTCACCCCAGGAGGAAGGGAGCAAACAATTTGAAGAGCCAGGCCCCAGCTCCTGGAACGGAACTGACAAGCTGGTGGGCTGCTTCTTGCAGACTGTAGCTATTTCTCAATGACATTATTTCATTTTTTATGCTCACTGATAGCCTTATTAGGTGATGTGGAAAGAACATTGTCTTAGTTTAGTTTGCCAAAACAAACAAACAAACAAACCACACCTCGGCTGGTGAAATGATAGCCTGTCTTGTAAAAGCACTTGCCGCGAAAGCCTAGCAATTTAAGTCTGCTCGCTGGAGCCTATATAGAGGTGAAAGGACAGAACCAGGTCCACAAAGTTGGCCTCTGATCTCCTCAGGCATCTCGAGGCACACATGCACAGCTGCACACGTACACACATACAAACTCACATGATAACAATAAAGTTTAGGGCCTAGAGAGATAGTTCAGTAGACTAGAGCAGTTGCTGTTCTTCCAGAGGACCTGAGTTCAGTTCCCAGCACCTACATCAAGCAGTTCACAACCACCTATAACTCGAGCTCAAGGGCACTTGGCACTTCTGGCCTCCTCTGGTACCTGCACACACATGCAACCCCCCACATAATTACATAAAATATAGTATCATATATTATATTATATATAATAAAATGAATATTTTTAAAAAATTATATCTGGGACAACATTTATTTAATTAAGCAACATTTATTTCTACAACTGGGAGCTGGAAGTCTGAGATTAGGATTCATGGCAGGCTCCAGTGAAGGACCTCTTTGGGTCGCCTATTATTTACTTCCTGTTGTGTGCTTTTATGGTGGACACTCTGTTGTGTCTTTTTTTACAAGGGCATGGAAACTATTTGTAAGGGTTCTGACTTCATAAACTAATCATCCCGTCACCGTCACTTTCTAGCACACTCCATTAGCCGCGCTTAATGCCTGTCTTTTGTGTGGACCCCAACTTTCAGCCCATTTTAGAAAAGAGACTCTGTAGTGTTCATTAACTCACTGGAGAATGATACAGAGAAACTCTTAAAGTCAGCCCTGTGATTCCAAATCTCCAGCCCTACCCATCATTTCTGCGTGCTCCCGGGATTTGCCCTTCCTATATCTCTGTGCCATGCTGTCTTTGTAATCCACATCATGGAAAATACCTAGACGGGAGGAAAAGAACCCAGTCCCTGCTGATCTCTGTCGATGGCTGGTCGTGTGGTCTCAGACACATCCTTTGTTCTCATTGAGCCTGTTTTTTCATTTGATAGTGATGAATCTGTACTTGTCTTTCTATCAGCTGATGGAAGGATGAAGTAAAGTGTCATATGTATATATGTTTATATACATATATGTATGTGTGTATGTCATTTATTTATATATAAAGGGAGGCAGAGGCAAGATACAGAAAGACCATCATAGGTTCAAGACAAGCCTGGCAGATAGACAGCAAGTCCAAATCAAGGCTGCATAGTGTGATACTGGCTCAAAAGATATATAGGTAAGCAGACAGACAGACAGATAGGTTTGGTAGATAGATAGATAGATACATAGACAGATAGATAGAAGATAGATAGATAGATAGATAGATAGATAGANNNNAGATAGATAGATGATAGACAGACAGACGGATGGACCGATAGATGTCTTTGCATAACAGTCAAGTCCTTTAAAAATAGCAGTGAGATGAAGAACAGCTTGAGTTCTTAAAGAAAGCTCCTTTCTCCTCCAGCACAGGAAGTCAAGCAAGGAAATGGCAGACAGCCCCTCAGCTCTCGTCCTGCAACTTCTGGCCATGGCTGGGAGCCACAGTCTCCCAGGCCTCTCCATGGTGACAGGAAACACAGCTGCTTCTCATTTGCCACCTGGCCTAAGCCAAGACCAGCTCTTCAGCCAACCCACAGGAGTCTCAGCCAGGCTCTCGGGGCCATGGCTTCTAAGTGAATCTTGCCTCTTTCTCTAACAATGGAAAAGGCAAAGGAGAGGAACAGACACTTGGAAGGCCCTGCGGGAAGAGGCATCATTGCTGTACACAGGCCGCTGTGCTTATAGCTACTCCCTCCCGTGCCCACAAGAAGGTTATCCACCCCGCTCCAGACACTGGGGACTTGCAATGGGTCCTGGAGAAGGACCTCCCTTTCTCACCCAGCTGGCACAGTGCTGTGTAACTGGCCTTGGCCATGTTAGAATACACATGCAGAAAGAAAGAACCAATATTGTTCTGGTCCCCACTAGCCCTCTGCTATTTTTCCCTCCATAAAGGACCCAGATAAAGGCTTTCAGCCTGGCTCCCAGAATGAAGACAGAGGTATGGGTTTAAGGGTGATCCCAATATCTACCATGAGTAATAAATAAAATACTCTATTTAAGACTCAGGCACATTTGTTGCTGAAGCCTTAGCTAGCACATGTTAACTGATGCTCTGTCTAGTCCTTCCAGGTTCTCCCGTCTCGGAGCTGAGTATCATCCACTTGTTTGTAACCCAAGATCTGAAATTCCTGCCCTGCTTCTGTTTCCAGTGTGGAGGCCTCACCTTTCCCGTGGTCACTTCTGGGCATCAGATGCCCAGTATACAAACATCCCTGGGCCCCTCAGTAATCAGGCCCTCCTCTTCCATTGCAACCATCCACCCTTCTGTTTAAACTTCCAAGCACACTTTTACGAGTGTCTCCCCTCACACTCATGAATGATCTACATGCCACTCACTCCCACAGACAGCCCAGAGCAGCTAGAGGAAGCCAAATTAGGGCATTCCCTCTGCCCTTCCTGACAGAGCCTCCACCTTCATTCTGATGGGATCCCACAGGTGTGTGCAGGGGTGACCTTGAGGGGGGAGGATTCCTTCTTCCGACTCCCAGAAGGTAAAGCAAGTCCCTTCAGTCAAACCTGTGCCTCTCCTCCCAACAGGGTCTGGGCCTNGGTGGAGGGTGGGGGTCGGGGAAAGAAACCAACCCTTCTCAAGACAAGACTTCCCTGCAGCTCCAGTCTTGGAAGGAGGCTCTGTCTTTTTTTGTTTGTTTGTTTTTTAAGACAAGGTTTCTCTGTGTAACAGCCCTGGCTGTCCTAGAATTCACTTTGTAGACGAGGCTGGCCTCGAACTCACAGAGATCTGCCTGTCTCTGCCTCCGAGTGCTGGGATTAAAGGCATGCATTACCACCGCGCGGCATTAACCATCTTCTTTGCCATTGCAGGAGCTCTTCCCATCTGAGGCATGATAAACTCTACTCTCTCATCTGCCAGGCCTGGCCCCATTTTTCTGTCTACAAGGTGTGGATTCCCACACTTTTATCTCAAAAATGAGTTGTGAGCATCAGCTTGGAGCCCAAGACACTGCCTCCCCTCTGCTTCCCATGGCAGGAAGTTTGAAGGCTCATCCTCTGGGCTGCAAGAAAGCACAATTAAAGGATGGTATCAAAAAGAAATCCGTTCAAATGGTTCTAATGGTAAATTCTATGTGTTTTCAATCAAAAGGCTTTAACTTTTAATTTTTTCTTATTTAGTTTTTATTCATAATTATAAACTTACCTCTGCAATCCAGCTAGACTTTGAATGGAACGAGGAAACTATGGAACCTGAAGAACTTCAGTGAGAGCAGAGATTATAGGGTGTTTCAAGTAGACGGGTGTTGTCTGAGGTTTTCTGTCCTGCCCAGTCCTTGTTCTGCCCAGTTACTGCAGT
>LOJH01041057.1:26144-36669 GCA_001685095.1 Ellobius talpinus
ACACACACACACACACACACACACACACACACACACACACACACAATCTCCTCCTACTGGGAAATTGGCTCTTGCCCACTAGAGCCCCAGTTAAGCTCAGAGTTGAGGCTGGGGCCAGGTCGTCTATCTCCTCTTTGCTTGCTTGTTTCCCGCAGCACAGGGTTGGGTACCCTGGCACAGGCACTGTCACCCACTTAGCCCAGTTCAGCCTCAGGGTTGATGTGTTGTCTCTCTCCGGAAGGGTGTGACCCCAGCCCCCTGTGGAAGGCATCAGCCTCTGGCTGGGTGGCTCTGAGGCTTTAATTCAGGCTGGGGCCTGCTCAGCTGGGTGGGAACCGCACACATTCCTTCAGAATTAAACAAGGTCCCGCTGGCTCCAGGCTCCTCAGGATGGAGATCATCCGGTTTGCTTGCAGAGCAGCCTTTCAGTTTCCCCGGGCTCTGAGCCCGTGTGGTTCCAAAAGAAAGCTCTTCAGTCTCCCAGGGCAGTGACCTCAATAGCCACAGGGAAGGGTGAAAGGTCACATCTGTGGTCATTTGGAAGCCTGGGTCAAGGCCAGAGCCTCTGCCCTCTGCCACCCCCTGCCTCGTGTTCCTTCTGTCATGTATCTACCACACTTACACACACATGCACAAATGTATGCCAATGTGAATACACAGACACATATACAGCCACACAGAGATGCATGTGATCGTGTACATGCAAGATATTCATATAAACAGAGTGTTCCCACATGAATGTGTAAAAATACACGTGTGCAAAGAGACAAATACACACTGACACACACGCACAAGCAAACACAAACCCTATAGTAGCTGAAGGAATGTGCTCATGACAAGGCCCACAAACATCAGTTTCGTGACCGACCTTTGTCTCCACTGAAATCACACAACCCCTTCCATTAAACTTAGTCCATGAGACAAAGACAAGCATGTGACCCTGCTTAGGTTCAGTCTCTGTAACTAACCACAGTGACAGGGCCTACTCCAAACCAGATCGGAGCCCTGGACAGTCATATAAGCCTCTGTGATCCCAAAACCATGGTGATTCTGTATGAAAAGACAGTTCTCTTTCAAGCTACTTTCTTGCCTTCACCAGAGATGAGCAGATGCACCAAAAGAACGTTTTTCTGCCATTTTCTGCAGGAAATAAGCCCACAAGAAATACACAAATTGCCCACTGTTGTGTCCAAATGCAAGTATAAAATCATAAAGATTTCAAAGAATAAAAGTGTCCATAACAGGGAGGCTGGGGAGATGGCCCAGCTGGTAAAGAGTTTGCTGTGCAAGCTTGGGGACCTGAGTCGGCACACCTGTCACCTCGGGGTGCCCCAGTGGAGGCAGGAGGACCCCTGGGGTTTGCTGGTCAACCTGTCCAGTCAGATATGGATGCCCCTGGTTTGTTAAGAGACCTTGTCTCAAAAAATAAGGTGGAGACTGATTACGAAAGATACCCAAAATTGACCTCTGATCTCCGTGCACAAGCACACACACACATTTACACTCACACATACACACAGAGAGAAGAGACATTCACACACAGAGGTATACAAACACAAAAATGTTGTGATGTAAATAATAATTCTTAGCTGTTGTGCAATCCTGCAGCCACCCTGTATATGACCCCCGTGACCTCCATGTCATAGGCTGAACTGGGCACCCTCAAACTCCAGAATTGAGCCCCTAGCCCCCGGCACCTATAAATACAACCATATTTGGAAAAGAGACCACAGCCGGGCACTTTAAGATGGGATTGCTAGGGTGGGCCCTGACCCAGCCTGGCTGGTGTCCATATAAGGAGAAAAAATTAGAGCACGCAGAGCCCAGGGGCTTAGTGTAGAGGGGGCAACTGTGTAAAGAGGTGACAAGCCAAGCAGGGAGGCTAGAGAAGCCTCTGACCCCAACAGCTTGATCTTGGACTTCCAGCTTCCAGAGTCATGAGAAAATACATTTCTATAGTCCAAGCAACTCGTGATGGTGGTGTTAGTGGTACAAAGGCTGGGGAGACAGGGCCAGGAAAGCCACCACGTAGCACCGGGAGCTCTGAGCCCTGGGGCTGAGCTGCTGTGGGACTCCCTGCCTTTCTCCTACACAGGAATAAACTTCTAAGCCCCTCAGCACAACCTGCTCCTGGTTCAAAGGTCACCTTGCAAGCACACTGGAGGCCACTGGGCAAGGCAGGAGGGCTCAGCACAGAGAGCGGGTAGGCCTCTTAAGCCTGGGCAAGCTCACGGAATGGCACAGAGTCCAGTGTCTCTCTGAGCTAAGGAAGGGCTTGGCAAAGCCTTCTTGTCAGAAACCCACGTCCACTCAGAGCAAGCTCAAATTAGTCTGCCCCGCTGCTCTCAGCTGGTTGCAATTGCGGCCCCTCGTGCTAAGATTTCATTTTCGACACTGATTTATGGGAAACACAAGGGTTGCCTAAAAATCACTTGAATTCCTGCTCAGTGAAGCAATGGTTCAGAGAGGCAAAGAGGGAACGAGCCCAGCCCTGCCACCCCACAGGGGTGGGGAGATGAGGTGGGAGTGTCCCCACAGAGGGGAAGATGCCCAGAGATCAGAGCCACTAGGGTGGGCCATCCCACCCCCAGCCCCTCAGGGGCCGCAAGGGCTCTTTGGAAAAATGACATATTCATGTGATCAGATTCTCAGCGGCGCTGAAAATAAATGAGCCAGAGGTACACATGTCAACAGGCATGAATCTCATCCACATGTGGAGAGAAAAGGCTAATTGCTGAACATATACTATAATGTCACAATTTATACGAGATTTCAAAGTGTGCGAAACAACTCTGGAAATGCCCTTTAAAGAGTTACACATGAGGAGGGGAACAAGAGAGGGTAATGGGAGGTGAATGTGATCAAAATACATTATGCATGTGTGTTAAAATGTCATAATAAAACCCATTATTAGGTATAATTAATATATCCTAATTTTTTAAACTATCATAACAAGTCAGGCAACAGCTACATATTCCTGTTATTCCAGCACTTTGACACTGAAGGCAGGAGAAGCAGGAGTTTAAGGGCAGCCTGAGCTATCTGACAGATCTGGGGCCAGCCTGAGCTATATAATAGATCTGAGGCCAGCCTGAGCTATATGACAAATCTGAGGCCAGCCTGAGCTATATGACAGATCTGAGGCCAGCCTAAGCTATATGACAGATCTGAGGCCAGCCTGAGCTATATGACAGATCTGAAGCCAGCCTGAGCTATATGACAAATCTGAGGCCAGCCTGAGCTATATGACAGTGAGACCAGCCTGAGCTTCAAGAGATCCGCTTCAAAATAACAGCAACCAAAACTTGTATGCACTTTTAGAAAACAATAAAGAAATTAAGGAAAATGAGAACCCTCAAATGTAGGCTAGTGGCTACTTTGGCAGGTGGGGGGGCACAGAAGTGATGTGCATTTGGGAGCTGCACATTTGGGAGCTGCACATTTGGGAGCTGCACATTCGGGAGCGGCACATTTGGGAGCTGCACATTTGGGAGCTGCACATTCGGGAGCTGCAAACAGGGGCTCTGGGTGTATTGCTAATCCTATTTCTGAAACTGGTTCACAGCTCCATAGGTGTTCATTATATCACACACACACGCGCACACACACACGCACGCGCGTGCACGTTGGTTATTCTGTTGCTTTATACTTAACCTTGTTTTGGTCTACACTTAAAGATAAAGCAATGTTTCCAGCCTCAGAGTCAGGCACGGCAGGAGAACCAGGCAGGAGATTTGCTGTAGGTTCAAGGTCAGCCTGGGCTACAGTATCAAGACTGTGCTCTGAAGGAGATGAGGGAAAGGAGAGGAAGAGGAGAAAGATTATTTTTGCAGTTTCGCATATCAGGTCCCCTGACCGAAAGTCCCCCTGAGCAGCATCCCAAGTGGCTCAGTGGCATTAGGAGTTGACATTAGGAGCTACCCCATGGAGAGAACAAACATCCAGCCGAGCCTCCAGCTTCTCTTTAGGGATAGTCTCAGAGCAGACTGCCACAGAATGGGGTGGCAAGAAGCCTTCCTTGCGCTCAAATCTGGAGAGTAAACAAACTGGGGGCTCCTGCCTGAGGCCTCAGAGGGCTGCAATCACCTTATAGCCCTGCTCTCCCAGACTGCTTAACCCTCACAGGCCCTGGGACCCTCCCTGCACATCACTCCAGAAAATCCAGTCCCCTACATGGCTGCATTGGCCTATCAGGCAGGCCTGGACCACAGTTGCGGCTGTCCAGCCCAGTTGCCCCAAGTGGCCCAGAGTGTGCCCCTCCCCCACTTTCTTCCTCAGTTCCTCCAGAAACTGAGTCTGGCCCTGGAGCCTACTGATCTCCTGCCTCCCAGCTGCTGCCTGGTTTGTTTCAGTTGTGTCTCACCCTCCAGCACCCAGCTTGTCTGGCTGTTAGCTGCAAACATGGCTAACTTCTGGAAGCTAGAATTGCATCTTATTTATTCATTCAACAAGCATGATAAGCACCTCTGAGGTACTATACGCCTTGCAAGACGCTGGGGATTCGGTCTTACTCAGAAAGATCAGACTGAATTATGGAGCCAGAGTGACAGAAGGCTAGAGTCAACAGCAGGGAACTTGGAGACTGGGTGAGGACCATCTAGTCAGAGCCATCACACACGCACAAGGGGAACAAGACACAGGGGTGATGTCACTTCTAGAGGTCACATGTTAATAAGGTACAGAGTCAAGATGGGTCCCAGGAACTACAGGACCCTGAGACCCAGCTGAATGTCCCACCTGAGCTTGGTAGTCAGTGCCAGGCTGGCCTGAGAGAGCCATTCTCAGAAAACCTGCTGGTGGCAGAGTCAGGCCTCTGGGAGCCATGTCTCCCCTCTATCTGGAGGACACACACTGGAAGTAAGCTGGGGTCACATTCACAGTGCCAAATCTCAAGCCAAAATCTGCATTCCCCTTTTTCCCAATAAGGGGTAGGGGTGAAATCTGAAAACCTGAGGACTGTCTCTTAACAGGCAGTGACTTCTGGGACATGCCCCCTCACCCTGAGAAGCACAGACCCTAACCTTGGAGTCTGATCTTAACTTCCTCTCTCCTTAACCACCCCATACTCCACCATCACTGCACTCCCAACCAGCAGTCCTCAACCCATGAGTACCAACCCTTTCGGTGGGGTCGCAAATCAGATATCCTGCATATGAAAGAGTTATGTTGCAATTCTTAACAGTAGCAAAATTATAGTTATGAAGTAGCAATGGAAATAATATTATGGTTGGGGGGTTGCCACAACATGAGGAACTGTATTAAGGGGTCACAGCATTGGAAAGGTTGAGAACCACTCCCAACATCAATATGAAGCAAGGCTCCCTAATTGAGCTCTCTACTCTCTGCCCTTTTGCCCCGGGACCCCCAGAGGTCGTGCCCAGTTGGAACTCCCCAGAACCTGCTAAGGGGAAATACAGGGTCCCGTGTCTCTCTCTGTCCAGAGAGCAGAGCAGCTTGGGTGGCATCCGACTCAGAAAATGAGCTGGGTTTCCAGCTTTTCCGCACGAAGCGCTCCCTTTCAAAGCCCCCACTCAAGGATCCCTAAATGAGTACAGGGCCGAGTGCACAGCCCAGTGCACATCTCAAATGACAGCTCTGCCCCATTTCACAATAGCACGGCGACAGCCCAGCCCCATCCAGTCTGAGACTGTTTTGCTTGGCCTGCAGCATGTTTGACATGAATCCTGTTGCCAACATTGTAACACTAGGAGAGGTCGCATAAAAATCCAGATTTGAAAGGAGAAGAATGGCTTCCCTGAACTCGCTCACTCACCCTCCAAGGAAGAAGCCCCAGTCCCCACCACTCCTCATTATCCCCCCTCCCCATCGTGCCCACCCCCGAGGGCCATTTATCTCCTACCATCTGCCCTGTCTCTCCTTTCAACAAGCTACTTTCCAGGCCACAGGGGCTTTGGGATTTGTGAATTCTCATTTTAGGGTCTGAGGATGATTTTGCCCCTGGAAAACGTGGCTCGGTGGTCTGTGAATTCTGCAGGCCTACTTGCTCTCCCCAGGCAGCAGTACTCAAGAGGGGAGGTGAAAGACAAGCTGGGTTGGAGACTCACACCTACAGCTGGGACTTGGTGTGGAATGCAAGGAGAGGCCGTGAGCCAGACCGCGAGAGAGCAATCCTCAGGAAGACGTGGAAGCGAGGTCAGAAATGAGCCTGGGGAGGGCTGTGGGCTGAGAACTGTGATCCTCCATCCTCAGCATGGAGGGTCGCCATTTTTCTCTTTAAATCTTAAAGTGGGTTCATTTCTACAGCACAATATTGCCAGACTCAAGACTTCCCTCATCTCTGTCCACAGAAAGGGGAGGCATCACCAAGGTCTAGTCAGGTCCCAAAGACCTCGAAACAGGTGGCATGAGAAGCTCCCTCCCTACAAAACGCACAGAAAAACACAGTCATCTACATCTCTGTGTTCGCACAGCATCTGTTAACTTAATGTTTGTCTGCCATCATACGTCTAGCAAAGTCTTCTTGGAGAAAAACCCAAGATGGAGATAATTGAAACCACTTTTCTGCTAACTGGGGCAAAACAGTCCTGATATGGTGTGAGAAAGGCTAAGTAGGAAAAGGGTATCTGTTCTCCGCAAATGAGTACCAAGCTCCCTCAGGCTTTGACGTCACACTACTCTAATCCATCATGACTACTCCTACTAGGCCATTTTAAAGAAAGAATCTACCATGGGCTCGGCCTCTGCACACTGTGGGCTCCAAGTACATTGGAGGGGGGCTCGCTAACAGTGGAGGGTCCTGCATGGAGCCACTGGCCCTCCTGTCTAGCCCAGTTTGATTCTCTGATTGACGTGTTAGCCTGACAGTCGATGGAAGCCACCAGGCTCTTGTCTAGCCCAACGAGGGACTCTCTTTGCCTCTGGCTGACTCAGACCCTTAACTCCTGACATCCCCTACCCTCACCAGCTCATTTTCTTTCCCCCCGAAAATTTGGTTCTGTAGCTTTCTCACTGCCCCTCCCCCAACAAGTCCACAGAGCATCCTTCCCCCATGAGAGGTGGGTTGCCAACACTGAGAGAAAGCAGTGGGGACAGTAAGAGGAAGCTATGCAGAAAGGAGTCAGGCATAGGCAGTTTGCCTCTAGATTTTTATAGCTGCAGTCCAGAGCCGACCAGGACTAATGCTCTTTTTGCCCTGAAGCCAAGCACCCTCCCTTTTAACCCCTGCTCTCATCCTCCTCACCCTCCCTTAAGCTACCTCCTCCAGGCCTTTTAACTGCCAACAGCCTACTTTCCCAACTTTGATTTATGGTGACCAGAGGGATAGCAAAGAAGTTAGAGCAAGCCCCACCCCCAACACCATTTTAAAACCACCCAACATTCTGGGCAGAACTTTTCTATTGAAAGGCAAACCCAAACCTACACAGTCCCACATGGAGCTGCACACAGACACACACCCTCACAGCCAGAGATACCAGGGCCAATCCCTCCTCAGACCCACTGCCCACCCCAGCACACGCTCTCACATGCTGGGCACTTGGGCACATGCCCCACCAGCCTGCCCTGCACCATGAGCCATTTGGGCCTTCTTTTGAGGAAAAACACTCGGCTCCAAAGAAGGTTCCTGACNTTTTTTTTTTTTTCCAGAGCCGCTGGATAAATTGCTTTTGTGCAAAAATAAACACAAGTGAACTGCATTAGCTGAGCAAGTGACACATTAGTTACAGATGCAGGGCCTGTCAGAACATTGAGGGAACAGCTTTTATTGGGGAAAGGCTGAGAGACTCATAAATAACCAGTTGGCAATCTCACATAAACATTTGTGCGTTCACATAAACACCGCCTACCACAAACGGGGTCTGGCTGCCAGGAGGCCTTGGAAGAGCCCTTTCTGCCCGTCCTCAGAGAATAACGACGAGGCTGGAGGTGGCAAAGGGTCACAAGCCCCCTTTCTCCCAGAGTTCCCTACTTCTTGGACTGGCAGCCTGTGCTCTGTGGGGTGGAGGGAGAGATCCAAGTTCTAAATCCTAAGCGTCCGCCAGAGAAAGAGGGTCAATGCCCAGCTCCAATGGAACAACTGGTCCATTTTCCTCCCTCCACAGAGAGCTTGCATTCGCTAGCCCAGAAAGCAGAGAATGGGTGTGCTGATGCACTGGGGGCTGGCCTGCCCAATAAAGCCAAGTGAAGGATTTGAAAAGTGCTTGGAAATCCTTCTCAATACAACCCCAGTGGTTCCCATCAGAATCGCTGGGAAAGTGGGATGAAGACACTATCCCCCCTCAGCACTAAGAAGGAAGGCTACAAAGGGTAGCATCCTGTTCCAAGATGCAGGACGCCTAGGCTTCCTCCCATTGGCTCTTGAGATTGTCCTTGCATTGGCCTTGAACTTCCTTTCTTTCCTCTGAGACCAATACTTCAGACCACATCTGTTTGAGGCCACAAAGAAGGACAAGGCTGGCTGTATGGACTGACCAACCAGCTCGTTCTCGCTGCTTTCCCTTCTGTGCCAAGCCTGGTCCCCTCACACTCCACCCCTTTCCCAAGCAAATGGCCTTTGGAAAGTCTCTGGTGCCCTTATTTGCACTGAGGTGAATGAGGCCTTGCTATTGGGCTATGTGGGCTTCGTTTGATTCCGTCTCCCTCCTGCATGATGGACAAAGCATGAACGGGTAAGATTCAGTGCAAGCAGACAGCCTCAAGCTTCATGTCAAGTTTTAGACTAAGCTAAAGGGGAAAAGGGAAATTGAGGATTTTCTGTCCCCCCCACCTCGTATTTGGGATTCCTTTAGGAATGAGATTATAAAGACAAAAGAGAGCTCCCCAGGTCTCAAGATAGGTCACAACAAAGACTAGCCCCAGCGCCAGCAAAGGTACCCTCTTCTCTCAGCTCAGTGTTCACTGGTCACTGATTTCTGCCATGTGAAAGATCAGATATAACTAGACTGAGTACCTTTCTGTTTTGTCCATTGTGTTCCTTTATCTAGTCCCATATTTTCTTCAATCTGACCCCCCTCACTGTCCCCCATGCACTTTGGGGGTCCAGCCCATCTGAATTAAATACCCATCTGGGGCCTATAACTTTAGACTTAATTATTGGATGCCTTTCTCCTTCTGCAGGCCCACATCCAAGCCATCTATCCAGACACTTTGGAAACTGCCTTCTTCTAGAGCCTTCTCTCAGTCTCTCTGTCTCTCTCTGTGTCTCTTTGTCTCTATTTCTCTGTCTCTCTGTATCTGTCTCTATGTCTCTATCTTTGTCTCTGGCTTCCTGTTTCTCTGTCTGTCTTTGTCTTTTTTGTCTCTCTGTGTGTCTTTCTGTCTCTCTCAACCCTCGGAAAACACTTGAATGTCTTACTGTTAACTTTTCCTCTTGCTCTGGGAACCAGTATTCCCTTGCATCCTGCCCCCTCCCAGGGTTTAAGCTCTCAGATCAGGGGCATCCCTCCTTCAGATTCTCCCTCCTCCAAAACACTCATCCAGTGTCCCTAGGAAGTGGTACCTATGCTGAAGTAGTGAAGGGAGGTGGTGATGCAGTCTGGAGTCCTGGTTCTGACATGGTGGGATGAGGTGATGGGGTGGGAGGGAAGGAGATGGCGACTCTGCTGGAAACTGGCCCATAGCCTTCCCCTAGGCAGCCTCCTTTAGGCTTTCATTTTGTAGCTGAATAACTCTGCTTTGGAAGAAAAATTAAGATGCCAGGCAGGTGCCAACAGCCAAGCACCATGGCTCTATTGACCAAGTCTCTGCCATCTAGGCTCTTTCTTCCTGTGAACAAATGGAATGCTTTATGGGAAGCTAGGAAGAACAGTCCTAGATGGCAATGTGGAAGGTTCTTTGGCCAAGACAGCCCTCAGGAGAGAACACGGTGCAGCCATAATTTATTGCATTCAATATTTTCACTTCCAACCTTATTTTTATAGACATTATTTCATAGGCTACAGCTTAAACACAGATGGAAAAGATTCTGGCTTTGTAATAAGAGAGGGATCGGAGTGGGCCCGTGGGCCCACCCCACCGCTCTACGCCTGTGAGTGAACGCACATGACCATGGCCTTAGATGGGGCTGGGAAATTGCCTTTATTGTGTGCGTAGATTTAGATCTAACAGTCCGCGCTCATCTCTTCTTCCACCTGACTCTGCACGCTCCCAGGGGACATGTCATGAACATGATGGCGGGCAAGAAGAAGGACAGAGCAGCCTATGAAATGATCCTGCCTGGGTGTGCTCTTCTTTGAGTCCTCAATCTACTCAGAGCCAAAAGGCACAGCTGAAAAGAAGGAAGGAGAGGGATGCCTGGTATTGTCTCCATGACTATGCTGTATGGATTGCCTTGCCCTTGGCGGGGATGGTGTCAACATCTGGTTAGAAAATAGCTTTTAAATCCTTCTAATGTTGCCTGAGGTACTCTCCCTCTGTGCTGTGGCACGAAGTTCCATCTCAATGAACATCTTTAAAATCGGGATTGAGGAGCCAGGGAGAGAGCATGGTTGGGAAAATGCTTGCCTTCCAGGCACAAGGACTGGGTTTCAGGACAGAAGCTATGCTTGGTGGCATGGAGGCAAAGACG
>LOJH01041060.1:0-14478 GCA_001685095.1 Ellobius talpinus
TATTGCCTGGCAATTTTGTCTACTGTCGATATCCAGGAGGATAACTACATATTTGGATAGCAATATCTACTTGCTTACTGGTCCCATTTGCTTGGAAAAACAATTTCCATCATTTTATTTTAGTATGGTGCTTATCTTTAAAAATACAGGTGTGCTTCTTCAAGGAAGTAAAAGGTGGATTTTGTTTTTCAATCTATTCAACCACACTATGATTGTGATTGAGAGTTGAGATCATTAACATTTTGCATTCTTTATTGAAAGGTAAATGCTGGTTGTATCATCTTATTGTGGTTTTTTTTGGTCTGTTCATTTTCTAAGTCATAATTATTCTTTAACTAATTATAACTTTGTTTTCTTTCTAATGCCTTCTGGCTATGCTTATGCCTTCCTTTGGACAGAAGTATTATTTCTAGTTTTCTCTTATGGGCTGGCTTGGTGAAACTGAATAATTTTATCTTATTCATTGACACATTTTTCTGTTTCAACTATAGATGAATTTTGCTGGATAGGGTAGTATAACTTATCAATTGTGGTCTTTCTGAATTTAGAGTGGATTACACTAAGCTCTTCTGGTTTTCAATATTTCTATTGAATTATTCTTCTTCTGGGTTTTCTTTTTACTTTAACTTATGTATTTTTCTCTTTCAGCTTTCAGTACTTTCTTTGCTCTGTATATTTAATTTTTAAATATGATATATGGAAATAAAAGGGTTTCTTTTCTAATATCTATTTTATGTTCTGATAAATTTGTATTTTTGTGGGTATATCATTTCTTAGTTTAGGAAGTTTATGGCCCTTTTCTTGCTGAAAATTTTATCTGTTCCATAGATTTTAGATTCTTCTGTTTCATCTATTCCTATGATTTGAAGATTTGGGTTTTTCATAGTGTTCTGCAGTTTCTCTATGTTTCTTTCCTGCACTTTTTAAGGTTCATATTATTTGCTTGTATGTTCTAATTTCTCTTTTTTATCTTTGAATACTGATCTTTTATCTTCCATTTGATTCATTCAACTTGTAATGTTTTCCCCTGAGTTTTCTAATTGGATTGTTGGGTTTTCCAATTCCATTTTCCTCCACTTCATCTTTAATTCACATCAATATTTATATTTTTTATTAAATTATGCTTTCAAATCCTTGATTATGTTCATCATTTCAGTTAGTCTTCTGTTTGTGTTTCTTTGAACATTATTTAGGTGTTTATTATTGACATTATTGTTGTCTTAAACTATCGTGTGCTATGGAGAAGAGTTTTGTCTTTAAACGCTTTCAATATTTTGATGAAGTTTACCATTTTTCATTTAAGTTCTGTGTTCTGGAATTCACTTAGTTAATTCTAATCGGAGAATATGCTATAAGACTGCTACACTTTCCAGAGAGAAACACTATATTAATTTTTCATATTGTTGGTAATTTTGTAGTGAGACCTAGGCATGTGAATGGATTTTATTGTTTTAGTGACTTCTGTGAACACAGAAGGCTGTATTGGGGTATAGAATGTATGGGCCAAGCCAAGCTTGGAAGCTGGCTATGACACAGGGGAAATGAAGTGAGGTTGACAAAGGTTGGGTTGCACTGGTTTGCAGGATATGAATCCTGGTTTAGGTATGGAGTTTCAGATAATACAGGCAGGGCTCAGCTATCTAAACCAGGACACTAGATATGGGATCTTGACTATACCTGAGCTTTTTGGTGTATACAACCATATTAGAATCAGGTGGACTTATCAGGCTGGGCCTTGGTACAAGCTCTGCTACCCCTCCTATTGTTTAACCAGATAACCGAAATTCAAGTCAAATTTTCTCATAGCATTGATCATGTGGTTTCACTACTTTTTAACTTTACTTATATTGACTATATTGAAAAATTGCTTCTTTTTTCTTCAATATTGTTACAAATAGAATATTTGAACCTAAGAAGGAGGGGGATGAAGCTATATGAAAACAAAATAAAACACTCTTAGATGCCACAATGAGATTTTGTGTTTATAGGGATATGACCTATAAAAAATAATAGAAAAGTCAAACATGTAATCCAATTTCTTGGTCCTCCATCCAGAAACATTCAAATGAGTAGGTTAACTTCATGTGAGGCCTTTCAGTTTTCTCTTTAATAATTTCCTTTAGATTAACTAGCTTAGAATATAATCTCACATAATTTGTGATAAGTATGAAACTTTATTAAATTATATCTGTCTCTTTCCCACCTTTTAAAATGATGCAGTTATTAGAGAACTTAAAAACAAGTATCACAGGCTAGCAATCTGTTTCCCAGGTTACTACCAGGATGCATTTATTTATAGGTGAGACATCTGAGAAGGAAAGAAAATGACCTCTGTGCTCAGAATCTTGTATGCTAACAGCCTTGAACTTTCTACTGCACTTCTACCTCTTGCTGAAAGGCAAACCAAGTGCAGACTAAAAGCTAACAGTAAAGAAAAATAAAGATATACATTTTAAGCCATTTTGTTGAAATATAAATATTTCTTTCTTTTCAAAAATATTGTGTTACTTGTATATATTGTGTTTTGAGCACACCATCTCAACCTTCCCAACATATTCTTTTTTGCCTTCTTCCAAAATAATTCCTTTGTTCTCTAAGACAATTTCAATTCTATTTTAATTCCATGTGTACAAGCATGATTTTAGGAGACTATAAAACTTAGGGCCCACCTACAAGAAAAAATTATCCAAAATTTTTCTTTCTGAGACTTATTTAATTTACTTAATATGTTTGTTTCTACTTGCATCCATTTTCCTGTAAACATCATAATTTTATTCTTTTTATGGCTGAAAAGAAAGGTTACACTGTGTATGTTCCCTATGTTTTGTTATCTGTTCATCTTTTGTTGCACACTCAAGCTGGTGACATATCTCCATTTCTGGAAATAGACTAGTATTCAAGTGTACTGTTATGGGTTGCCTTTGAGTAAATACCCAGAAGTGGTAAAGATTGGTCATATTGCAGCAGTGTTTTAGAGAATTCTGATTACATAATTTGTTCATTCCTGTTACCACATTATGTCATCTCATAACTTATACTTCCCACAGATCCACAAATTCCTATAATACAGACATAGTTGTTGATGCAAATAGAAATATTGGTATATAGTAGACTCTATATGTTTATATGTAGTCTACCATGTAAACACACACATATAGTTACCATATAAATGTTGGTGAAAAGGACTTAACCTTATGTAGACTTCATCAATTCTTAACTTGTTGATACATTCAAGTCACTTCTTAATTTCATTATTTTGGTAGGTGTGGTCAGTAAAGAGTTAATGGTTTATCATAAACCTTTAACATATCTAGTATATAATACAGACCTACAATTTCTGACAGAGAATTACTTTATGCCTAACAAGGATTTTGTCATATGAGCCAATACTTATGTGATGGAATTTTATTTTCTTTAAAGTGCTGAAAACAAATTAAATAAACTTAAACAAAATGTTAGATTACACATCAAAGGTTCAGGTATCTATTGTACTATGGCCAAAGTAGGTATAAACAAGTTAATTTGACCTTTCTCAATTAACAAAATGTTGACATACACAACACTTTTACTTGGTAAGATGACGACTTCCAATCAGTCACTCAATAACACATTGACTTCTGTTTTAGTTTGTTTGTAGCAGAAACTCAATCAGACATCACCTGGTTCACATATCACCTATGTATTACAGCATAGGCATTGGGAAATTCCCAACATTTATCTCTATTGCACGTTTGCAGGTTAGAATCTCTTGGACTGTGCTCTGTGCAAAGAGAAATGAGTTTTGAAGCCATCAAGAAGTGAGACTTGGTTCTGGGGAGATAGCACAAGGGCTAGAGTGGACAAGTAATTGTGCAAATGTGAAGCTTTGGTTTTCATACCCAGAGTCCATATAAAAGCAGGGAAGGTACAGTGGCCCATTCACAATGTCTGCGGCTGATAGATGGAGACGGGTATCCTTCAGAGAAGCTGGTTATTTAGACTAGATGAATCAACAAGGTTTGGGTTCTGTGAAAGAGCCAGCCTCAGGAAATGAAGTAGGCAGTGGTGGAGAAATACAGACAGCAAAGTCAACTACGGCCTCTGCAAATAGAAATTCAAGACACAGGCATCCATACACATATGAGCAAACATACACATGGATATACTACATCCACATCCACATACTTGTGAGCAAGCATACACATAGGCATACAGTATCCACACCCACCCACCAAAAGGTGGGGGATAAGAGGCTTCTCTGTGCTGTCACTTCTAATTGCTGTTCTACCTAATACTCCCACAGTTTCTCTTCTTAGTGGACTCAAAAATTATCCTTCACAATATCTTAGGGGTTCCCTATGCAGCAAATTTCACTCCTTAGCTCTTTTTTGGCAGTGGTTATATTCTAATTTGTGGGGTTAGAACAAGTATACAATAGTTTTCTGAGAATATTCCTTTTTTATATGTGATCTTCTGCTCAAATTATAGAAAACAGCATTTATCCTGTGAGATATTTCATAATAACTGCACTTTGTAATTTCATTCATATGCCCCTCCATCCCTGGACAAGGCCTACCTGATTTCTTTCAATGTGAAGAAAGTCAGAAAATCAGAAAATCTTGTATATAGCCTACTGTCACTCTCTCCTTTGTTCTGATCTCCCTCTCTCAATGCTTCCATACATGCACACACATAGAAACACACATATAAGAAGGAAGGCTGATTTCAAAAGAAAAGGAGAAGACAAGAAATCAGAAAGTTATCTTGCAATCTGTAGTGAAGGTAGCATTGATGGAAAAACAAATAAAGAATCAACATTCTTCAAAAGAGAAGTCAATACATGTTTGGTAATTTCAGCATTTGCTGAAACAGATAGCTTCATGTTTATATGTCAGACTAATTTCTTGTAATTTTGTTATATAATTACATGTTTATGTGTATATACACACATATGCTTATTATACATACTTCATAAGTTCCATTATATTGCATAATATATCTAGGCCTCAGAAGTTCAAAATTATTCAGTTCTGAAATCAAACCATAAACAGAACTACTCTCTACTGGGGTACATTTGAATTCACCCCTATAATTTTTAAGAGTCTGTCAGAATTTATAGTCATGATAAAAATCATTATCACTCCTATTTTCATTATTTCACTATACTTTACTTTGATGTTATTCTATGCCTTTTTATAAGGATACCTGTATTCCTCATGGAACCACCCTACATAATGGTAAACAAGTTCCCTTATTCAAATCTTTGACCCATTGTCATCATTTGACATTGGTTAACAAATTTTCATTTTACATCTAATTTGACATTAAATGATCTTTGATTCAGAAGTAACTTATTCACTAGTTACAGGAATAAGGATGTGAACATGACTGTAGTGTTATCAGGATACCGGACACATCTCCCTAGCTGACAAAGAGTACTATCCCCATACGTAAAAAAATATTCAATATATGTGAATATACATTAAATTACTTTTGCAAATATGGAGACCTAAGTTCAAATCCCATACAACCAGATAAAAGCCAATCATGGTCGTGCATGACTGTAACCATAGCTCTGGCAATCAGAGACAGGTAGAACCTGGGAGTTCACTTGCTGGCCATTCTAACCAGAATTGTATATTTTGGACTTTCTCAAATAATGAAGTGGAATGCAATAGAATAATGTCTCCCAAAGGTAACCTCTGGCCTCCATATGCACATGCACTGGCAAGTGCAATCACACACATAAGCATATATGAGCATGCATCACATGCATTAACAAATAAATAACGGTCTTCATTAGCTTCCATTTTCAACAGGAAACAGCTAAGGGGCACCTGAGAACTGAATCTCAATTGCTTTCCTAAATTAGATGAGTCTATAGGAATGACTGTGGGTGGGTTCTTTGATTATTAATTGGTAGAAGGGTCCAGTCCACTGGATATGATATCATTCCTTTGACAAGGAGTCTTGAGTTCTTAAAAAAACGCTGATAAAATGGGCCAGCAAGTAAGCCAGAAAGCAGCATTCTTCCATGGTTTCTATTACAAGTTTCTGATAGAATGTCTGCCCTGGCATTCCTCAATGAATGTTTGCAACCTAGAAGTGTGAGCTCAATAAATTATTTCTACCAAAATGAAACTAGAGTAAAAAATAAATAAATGGGTTGAATTCACTGTATCACATTACCAGAAGTCTCACACTATTCCAATTTAAGTTTAAATGTAAAAATTTGCATCTGGAGATGTAGCTTAGCAGTGAAGAGCATTGGTTGACCTAGGTTTTTTGTCCAGCACATACGGTAGCCTTCAACCATCTGTAAAGCCAGTTCTACGGACTCTGACACTCTCTCCTAAATTCTGTATCAAACATGCATGTGGTGGACATGAATTCAATATAGGCAAAATCATACACACAAAATAAATCTTAAAATGGATTCAAGTATATTTACACATCTCCAACTTTCTGTACTTTTAAATATGTGTTAAAACTTGTGGTATGATCTTTTCAACTGTACTAGTGTGTTTTTTTCCTTTATTGTTATTATTACTCACTGATATTTAAAGCTAATAAATATGTGGACCAATAAGAACAATAAAAGATGGAACATAAAAATGATGCCTTTTGTCTCCCTTCACCCTGATATCAATCAGAAAATTTATCATAATATAACACATTACATAGGGAACTGAGGAAGGAAATGTTTTTTGAACATCTAGACTGTAACATAAGCATCAGAGATGAAAATTTTCCATGTGAAGTGACAAGGAGGTAGGCTTGCTAAGGAATGTAAGTCATCACAGAGATGTTGGGTCCAGAGAAAAATGGAGGAAGTTCAATCTTGCAAGAGTAGCTCATGTAAACCTACTGAGTTTTGAAACAGTGTCTCCTTCCTGCTTTGGTTGCTTCAATTGCTTGGTCTCAGTGGATTATATAGATCATGCAGGTGGCTTAGCTTTAGACAGAGATGTGTTATCCTTGGTAAGTTAGGCACAAGAGGAAAGAAGTTTACATGGTAATTTCAATGCTATTAATTGGATTGTGAGAGGAGAGGAAAAAAACAGTTAATAAATTATCTCCCGAGGATGAGAGGCATATGTGAGAATATTTGCTGCTCAATGAATTAACATTTCAACAAGTATTAAATTAGCAATGTTTAGAAAGTTTTTAAGTAGATAAATCTATATACAGAAAGACGTACCATAAAACAGGAAACATGATATCTCTTGAAGTCAGCCACATCTTTTTGGAACCAGTGGATACTTCAGCATCATTTGAAAAGGAGATGCAGATGTGATAAAAACAAATAGCAACGTTAAGTAGCATTTTCTTCCATAGTAACCATGTCCTCAACATAAAACACAAATTCAGAAAATTGGAGGAATAAAGAAGACAAATACTGATTGAGAAAACCTTTGCATCCTTGGGAACCAACCACTGCTCTGTCTCCTGTACTTCCATGGGGTAATTGATTTCTTCTTATTCTACAACTTGATTAAAGCAGACTTTGGTTTGGCACCAGAAGAAGACTGAGTTGAAGTAATTTCAAATCCTATTTAGTCAAATACATAACAGAAGCATCAGATAAGTGTGAGACATTTACTCTGCAAAGCTATTGCTTACAGAGCAGCCAAAGGTTCACACAAGGCCTCACAGAGAACAATTCTTGATACTCCAAAAGCAAGATATCAGGGTCAAAGGCTCATTACATCTTTTCCTTTACTGAGAAACCACAGCAGTGTCTGGGAATCTTCTAAACTTTACTCCTTCACATTGTTACTGGGGGGCAGGGGGAAGCTAAGTGTAAGTAAGAGCTTCATCAGTAGAATTAACTTGTAAGTATCTTAGTAAGTGTTTGATTGCTATGAAAAGTCAGCAGACTACAGAAACTCTTATACAGGAAAGCATTTGATTGGGGCTTCCTTACATTTTCAGAAGTTCAGTTCATTATCTTCATGGCAGGGATCATGGGAGCACATAGGCAGACATGGAAGCTGAGAGTTATAGATCCAGGTTCACCAGCAGCAGGAAGAAAGAGACAGACTGGGCCTGTTTTGAGATTTTGAAACCTCAAAGCCTACCCTCAGTAATACACTTCCTCCAACAAGGTCATACCTATCCCAAGCAAGGCCATAATTTCTAATCCTTTCAAATAGTACCAGTTCCTTAACACTCAAATATATGAGCCTCTTGGTGCCATTTTTTTTCAAACCACCACAGGCTAATATAACGATAACAATTTATGTTTAAATAATTATGAAGTTTTGAAATTAAATTAAGAACACAAGGACTTTGCCTTCTAACAGTGAGGCAGAAAAGTGAAAGGGAGGCAAACATCTCATCATCCTCTTAAGAAACGAATTCACCCGTGCACACCAGTGCACTTTCTTTCCCCCAAATATTTACACAAATATTCTTCATATTTGAATATTATTTTCTTAATTTATTTTTTATTAAAATTTTATTTCTTCTTTAAAGTCTATAGTACATTTTGACCATATTTTCTTCAATACATACCACCCCCATTCTCACCTCATCTCCTTAATTCCTCCCAAACTTTCTATTCCCATTCTTCCTTCTTTCATGTTGACACTGGATAGCCCAATATATCTGAGAATGATGACCTAGAACATTCTGCACAGTCCAGGCTAGCTGTGGCCCTTTTTCATTCTTTTCATATTTGCCAAGAAGCTTATGCTACCACAACCTGCTTGCCTCAGTGACTATGGTTTTTCATTTATCATATATCTATGGACATAGAAACACTGACACACACACACACAATATGCAAGTATGAAATTTGTGTGGCATGTTTTACTCCTAATTAGTTGGTATTAATTGTTAATGTGTGAATTTTGCCCTTCAAAATATTTTTAGATTTATTTATGCTAATACATTAAGTCATGACTATGATTTATCTTACTTATCAAGAAAAAGTTAGTTTTATGATTGTATATTTACATGATGAACTGAAGAAGTAAAGTCTAAAGAAATAATCAAAATCCAAAGCATGATGTTTTCATGCTGATTAGATGAAGAATAAGTGTGTGAAATAACGAGACAAGTGGATTTCCAAATCAGGGGGAAGATTTCTAGGAATCTTTTCTTTTCTTTTTCAGAATATGATATTTTTACATCATTTCTCCTTTCCCTTTTCTCTCCACTTCAAAGCATCCCATATTCCCCTTCTTGTTTTCTTTCAAGTTTATGTCTTCCTTTTGCATTAATTGTTATTAGATGGATATTATGTTAATCATTTACATGCTTTATGTTTTCAAAGCTAATGACTATTTTGTTTCTTTTTTAAGATAGGTCTCTTTACATATCCCTCGTTGTCCTGGAACCTGCTGTGTAGACCAGGCTGGCCTTGAACTCACAGAGGCTACCTCCCTCTGCATCTGAGTGTTTTTTTTTTAAAGCATGTGCCACCATACCTAGCTCTAGGTTTCTAGAGATGCTACTAAGAAACATATAGGGAAAGAAAATACTCTTGACAAAATACGACTTTATGGATGTTCTTTGCTCAATTTCAGAGAACCCCCTGGTCTTTTATGTCCAGAGATATCTGACAGACCTGATATAAAAAGACAGACTTGGTGAACATGGTAGTTATGAATGATTTGCATAGGTTCACATGTTTGAACCTAATTGGTGAGTCTGTTTGGAAAGTGTTAGGAGGTATGTCATCAAGGGCCAGGAAGTTTTGAGGTGTCAAAAGACTTATGCCTTTCCCAGGATGCTTTATGTCTTGTGCTTGCCATTTTGAGTTAAGACCTCTGTCATTTTTGACACTGTGAAGTTGTTCTGTCATCTTGGACTCTAAGCTTCTGAATTTGTGAGCCCAAATAAACACTTTTTGTATAAGTTGTATGGGTCATGGTATCACAACGATGGAAATATAACATGGTAATATAATAACTCTCTACAGCCTGAAACTTACAAACTAAGCTATTCTCATTGATACACAAGACACAGGGATCTGTTTGCCACCCTAGTAACAGGATTACCACTATTACTTCTACCAACTTTTTCTCTACACACATCTAGAAGATTAAATATAACTTCTTCTGCTTCTGTGACAAACATTTTATAGACTGAGCTGAATCCAAGCTTCATGTATTCTTCAAAAAAATTTGCTTTGGAGTTAAAGGAAAAATTCCTGAACCTAGGACCATGGCAGTTCTGAACTTAGAAAAGTGTTATGTCAAAGTCAACAAAAAATATAGGAAATTGGAATTTTATTGCTTCTAGAAAGGAATTTAGCTTACTGTCATTTAGACTTTTATTCTATGGTTCTTAGGATCATATGATTTTTTTCTGCAGAGAATTGGAGCTCATTTTCACTTATGAAGAGTGATGAACATTTTGGTGTAGGTGGCAAGAACATTATGTTTGAAACAGACTGCAATCAACATACTCAACTGACACTGAAGCAGAGAGGCATAATTAAACAGAAGCATGGGTCTGCAAGTCATCAAAATTTCTAGATTTGTTTTTCTGTATTCTATACAAGTAATTTTATAAGTTTATTTGCAGCTTTGATAATAATTTAAAATATATAGAAAAAGAAAATGGTCTAAGAATTTGCCTATATTAACAAAAACATCCATAAATGTTATTAAAGGTTCTGGAGATGGATTAGCTAAAAAATATGTATAAGTATGAGGAACACATTTCAGACATCCATTATAATAATTAAAAGATCTGGCATGGCCATTCATACACCTACTGGGGAGAAGAGACTAGAGGCTCACTGGAGATTGCTAGCAGCCAGCCTATGTGCAGGTTCAGTGAGAGAACTTACCATAGGGGAATAAGATGGAAAGTGACAGCACAGGATACTACATTCTTCCTCTGGTCTCCACACTTGCTCATCAGCATACACATCCACACAGAAGCACAGACCTATTTACATCACATCTACACACACTCACACACACAAATTTTGTCATGTAGATTGTATGCTATTTACTTAGAAAGACAATAACATGAAATAGATTCACTGAACTGGAATGGTGAGAACTGCCCAAAGCATTATTTGTCAAGAATTCTAAATACTAGTTTAATGTCAATGTCTCATATAACTCAGACTCAAGCTCTTTATTTCAAAAAGTTTTTTTTTCTCTTGGCAAGTTGGAGTAAAATTGACTTTGGTGTTAGAAACTAAAATAATGATTAAGTAATGAAAAACAGATGTGCAGATAATGCCAGGAAGAAAGAATGAGTTGAGAGAGTGTCCCGAGAGGCATGTGGTGCTGTGTTAGTTTAAGATAATGTCTGTCATACGTCTACATGGGATGGGAGACTAGGGGCTAGATAGATTTCCTGGTAGGAAGACTGACAGGAGATAGGCAATAAAGGTGGTGAACTTCTGAGATGGTTGGCTCCTTCCTCACTCTCCTGACCTGAGACAAAAACCTGAGGGCTTAAAGACCTTCTAAGCTTTGTTTAGTGGTGGTGGTGGTGATGATGCCTAGGTTCTTCCTATTGGTACCTATCAGGAAATCTAATTCTTAGTCTCTCAGTTTGTCTCAACAGTGCTTTGAGGGGCAAGAAGAAAACATAAAACCCCTTCAAGCTGGATTTGCAGACATTTTTGGGGTTGACTGGGTAAGAGGTGGAATCTCAGCTCTGTTCCTCAAGCCTGAGTGAACATCCATGTGCTTCCTGCCTGAGATGTCTCTCCAAGCTTCTTCTGGTCTTATAATTTTAGACTCCACACATTTCTATGTTGATGCAGATGTAGAAAGAATGAGTTGAGGCACTTCTATTCCTCTTCCTTACACTTAAATTATATAGGATAGCCCAGATACCTCTAACTATATAGGGAGTCAAAAATGGTCTCTCCATTCCACATAAACAACCAAGAAAAAGCAATCTGAGAAGAATATAACCATTCTCCTTCCAAATTACTAATCAAACTTTTTTTTCTAGGATTATTTGCTTAAAAAGCCAATAAATGAAAAAATGAGGGCAAGAAATGAAGATTGAAATAGTTTAAAATATGACCCTTATTGTTTTCCATACTCGTTTTAACCTTTCTTTCCTGGCTAATTCCCTCCCCTATCTTCTGTCTTCTCTTCTTGAATATTTTATTGTTCTCCCTTTTTTGAGTATCTGGAGTATTTTATTGTTTTTCCTCTTTTGACTGTCGTGTTTCCATTTACCTCTTAGTGGCAGATGTCATTATAAAATCAATCATAGCTAGTCATGGGAAGTGTGGAGGAACACAGAAAATAAAGAAACTTTACATAGTATGATTCAAGGAAGTAAGGCTTGAGGGTAAAATTTAGGCATAGGGCAGCTGCTCCCCAAGGCCACTGCTACAAAAGGAACTCATGGCCTAATTTAGTTCTCATTATGATCAAAGTCCATGACAAAACCCCAAACTTACCTGTGAACTCCAAAGCATTCTGTCCATTCTTCTAATACTACAATGTACATCAGCTATAAAATTATATCTTTAGCAACTATAAACAAAGAAATGGAAGATGTCAAACACTCATATGACTTCATTCATTAATTGGCTAAAACATCACAAATATGTATATAGTAAGAATCACCTATCATGGAATGGAAAACTTGCTTAGCGATGAAAAGAAAAACTCCTCCCACCTTTGAATTGTATTGTATGCAAATGCAGGGGATGGAAAGAGACTGACACTTCATTTTCTGATTTGGTTAATGGTCCACTTAGGAATCCACCTGCAGTCCTATTATCTTATTCATAGTTACATTGTTGTTATCAGAAATCCACGAAGAAAATAGATTTATGTTGGAATGTGTAAATAACGTGTCTATGTGTATGTGTGCACGTGTTCTTTACACATTTGGTTCTTTTGATTTCTTGTACATGTATCCATAGATGCAGGACATATCTCAGATGTAGTGTGTATTTGATAAACTGCAGCAGCATCTAACTGCTTAGATAGGAGAGTGGGTACAAAGCATCCATTTCATTTTATAGATAATAAAATTGAGACACACACAGTAGCTACTTGCTCCAGGCCACACTTTATGAAACAAAACCTGTAATATAATTCAATACCCAAGTCACATATGTATTTTGCAGCTTTATCCAGTGTATTAGAGGTAATTACAGATTCTACTATAAATCTTCTTGGAGTGCCCATGATAAGATGGTACAAAAATATATTCTTTGATTAGAGATGAGTCTTTTCTGAAACACAAGTACAGGTTTCTTTTTTTTCTTTTATTTTCCATTTCTTATTACTGTGCATGTGTGGAGTGGATTGGGTAAGTGAACATATGCCAGGGCACACAGAAGGAAGTCAGTGGACACCATGGGAGCCAGTTGTGTCCTCCGACTGTGTGTATTAGGAATGGAACTCAGGTTGTCAGGTCTAATGACAAGAACCTTTAATTGCTAAATCATCTTAAAGACTCAAGGTATCGTGCACTTCTGGTGTTCCCTTAGGAAAAGGCTTTAGAAGTGCTGAAAGGTCCATTTATCTCATGCATCTTTTATTCTACTCTGTCCTTGGTGGCCACACTCTTGGAATAGTTTTGGTCTCTTAGCAAGTCCTTCCCCTTTGTTTGGGAAGTGCCTCTCACTCCTCACTTCCCTCCTCTGCTTTGATTCAAATGCGATACTTTTTGATTATCAGGGGCATGCTTTCTTTGTTTCTTTATTTCACATGTGTGTGGTGGTGCCAGAGTCAAACTTATGTGTCCTTACTTGAGGTTACCGCCATTGTTTTCTGAGACAGGGCTCACAGCAGCCGGCACCTTGCTGATTGCTTTGGCTGTGTGGTTACTGAGTCCCAAGGACCTGTCACTGCATTGCCAGCATGGGATTTCAAGATGGGTTCTGGGATGAAATTTGGTTCTTTAAGTTTGCATAACCACCACTTTACACACTGAGCATCTTTCCAGTTGCAGTGTGAAGTTAATTTTAGAATTTACTGCTGCCCCAATCCTACCGGGTTTTATGGGACCCACTTGACTGGTGATCAGCCCTCCCCGTTTGGAACATGCTTTCCAGTACAGCACTGGGTTTCTGTCTTCGATTAGTTTGGTTCATTTGACTGACATTCACAATGCCGTGTCACTAATACTTCCACCTAATGCTGACACATTCACACCACTCCAAAGTGTAATCCAACCCTAATTAGTCTTATTAAATAAAAACCCGGAGTCATATATTAGGGTGTGAAAGCTGAAATATCAGAGAAGCGGTGCAACCAGCCACAAGACTCCATGACTCTCAGAATGCATAGACTGGGTACTGTCTCTATGGAACTGATACTGAATCCCCAAGCTCCCCCAACCTGCCTTATATTCCTCGTTCTACCCAGCTGTATCACTCCTACCTCCATCTCTTAAATGCTGGGATTAAAGGCATGTGATCCCAAGTGCTGGGATTGGGATCACCTTTGTGTGAGCTCTGCTGTGATTAAAGGTGTGAGCCACCACTGCCTGACCTCTATGCCTGGCAATCTTGTCTACTTCCAATATCCAGGAGGATAACTACGTGTT
>LOJH01041061.1:0-11233 GCA_001685095.1 Ellobius talpinus
CTGAGTCCACGTACAAACTTCAATTAAGCCTGGGTAGTCTTCTGCTTACTGCTTTCAGCCCTGGCAGCTCTGTGGCTGTAAAGTGTCTCTAGGAGATGCTGCAAACCAAGACTCTAGATACTCATATTCTGATCAATAACTTAAATAATAATTATTCAAATAATAACTATAAGTAGGTTCTCTAACATTGTTCATATTTTCAGACATCCAGTGTCCTGTGTCAGGTACTAGCCCAGGCTAGATGTGACCAAAACTGCCTACCTCATCCCTGCCCCATGCCTACAATGTTCTGCCCATTGCCTCTCTGGGGCCCTCTGCTTCTGGCCAATTGATTGTTTAGAGAGAGAACAGAGGGAACCTCAAACTGGGAAAGACATTTTTAATCAGTTACTAGACTCCTTTGAACTTCGACCTGAGTCCCCTCAAGGTGCGCTGCAAATTTACAGTGGAGCTTTCTGAAAGAAGCTGTCTGAGATAATCCAAACCAGAGTGGCAGTGGCCAGGACTACACGTGTGTGTCAGCCAGACCCAGGGGCCTGTCCAGCTGGCACAGCTATGATGCACAACTGCGGCCTGAACTCAAGGGGGTCCCTCTCCTCTTCCCGTTTGTCTTAGAAACCCGCTGGTGTAAAGTGTGGGCATAGGATGAATGGTCCAGCTCCAATGTCCTTCCTTAATTATATCACTTAACACTGGCATTGCTATACAAAATATTACTTAGAAACACTTCTCTCTACAGTGAACACTTTACCAATAGTTCCACATTGAATCTTCACACACACACACACACACACACACACACACACATACACACTGAAAACTTGAAGAAAAAAGAAGGGTACAGGTTGAGCTTTCCCAAAGCAAAATTCTAGAATCGGAAGTGCTCCAAAATCTAAAAGTGTTCGTGTATAGACATGATTGAGTGTATCAGGTCATAGTCAAAATATAGGGACACTAAGTATGTTAGATGAAATTATATTGAGACTAAGTGAATAAAACATAAATGAACTTTGAAGTTCAACTTGAGTCCCATTACAAGATATGTACACACAAATTTTTAAAAAAGAAAACTATTACTGGGCATGATGGTGCATTCCTTTAATTCCAGCACTAGGAAGGCAGAGACAGGTGGGTCTTGGGAGTTTAAGGCCAGCCTGGTCTACATAGCAAGTCCAGGCCAGCAAGGATTGCATAGTGAGAACCTGACTTAGGAAAGAAAAAGAAGAAGAGGAGGGGGAGAATTATTCCTGAAATCCAAGACCCTATGGTCTCTAGGGGATAGTCAAGCTATAACATTGTCTGCTGCTTAGAGACTTAGAGGATTAGAAAAGTGAAATTGCTCTACAGCTCCCAACAGGGCAAGATGGGGCATGTTGCCATCCGCAGAAATACAAACTACAGAGCAAAAACCTGAACTGAGAGAAAGTATGTTAACCACCTCTAAGTGACATCTGGTCAATTAGGCCTCCTGTTGAACTGATCTTAATTTCCTCTGGGCTGCAAATGTCCCCTCAAGAAAATGGGGCTCACAGCTCTGACCAATAAAGGCCACTCCACTAATTAACTGAGTTATCTATATCCTGTAAGTGCAAGGTGGAGCGTTTGAATCTACCTGTTTCATATTACGCACAGCACGGGACTAAAGGCTTGCGATCGGCAGTGTGAGAGCACTCCAAGGGTTAAAACGCAGTATTTACCCACCCAGCTTCCCCAGCTCAGGCAGAGCAAGGAGTTGTCTGGAAATCAAACTGCAATGACAGGGAGCTGCAGAGAACACTTCTCCTCAGAGGAACAGCGAGGCTTTTGGATAATTGCCCATTTATCACGGTTTTATCTCAGTCTGCCGAGGAAAAGGAAAAGGTGGCAACTGATTTAGCCATCTTCGTCCAAGACTTTAAGCAGCATGTGGTTCCAATGAAGTCAAGGCTTTCTGCTAACTGAGTGTTGTATCACCTCCCCTAATTGAAAAGTAATAAAAACATCACAAGCAGTGTCAATTAGCCAGCGAAGGGCTGCTTGCCTCTTTTCAAGACACCAAGTGGTTCTGGAAAACACTCAAAGCCATGCACACGGTACACACACACACACACACACACACACAATTCACATCATTTCATTCAGAAGTGACAAGGAAGACAATCCCTGCTTGGTGTCTGGCCACTAAATATCTGTTGAGCTGAATCCAGACATTCAAACACAGAATGGGGGTTGGGTGCCATCAAAATAACTGCAAAAGAGGGTGTTGGTTAATTATGATCTGAGAGTCAATAAAGTCATCTGATGGCAGATTTAAGGGCACTCATTAGAGGCTGGAATTCAGCTGGAGAGAACTGCAGGCTGCCAGCGCTCTGAAAGCTGCCCATTTCATTAAGGGTCTGCAAACAGGATGAAGGAACCACCAGGGCCATGGACCCCTCGCAGCCTCTAGCACCGCAGCTAGAAAAGGAGACGGCCAAGCTGCCTAGACGGCGACTTTCTTTCCATTTCTCACAATGAAATCACAGGCACAATCCACTCTCTTTCTAAGAAGCCAGCCAAGACCAAATGACCGCAGGAGCATTGGGGGTGCAAAGTCACAGGCTTCAGGGAGTGTGACTGCTGATGGAAACTGGGCAGAGACAGACTGCCAAAGAAGTCCCCGCCAAGTGCCCTGTGGACCCACGGGGTTCGTTTTCCTGAGGATGGAATTGGTTTTGTGGTCTCTGGAATTCAAATCTCTTTAAGCATCCGAAGCTGTAAATAGAGCATGTTTGCCTCTTCTGTCCAGAGGCCAGAATGCTCTTTGTGGGGAGGCCCTCTGCTCCCTGCTCTCCTGCCCTCTTTGCTTAGGACAATGCACCTCTGTCTCTTAAAAAAAATTACACAGTAGTCTCTTAGTTATCAAGGGCTCATCTTGTAACACCTGACCAGGCCTCTGGGGATGATAAAAAGAGGAAGCGAATTAAAGTATTTGTACAGATTAAGATTATCACCTACTCTTTCTGAGCTGTTCCCTAAAAGAAAATTGCCTCCTGTTCACAAGCAAGGTGATCAGATCTGAGACTCACAACTTATCCAGTCTCCATCTATTCAGATGCTCACACCCACACTACAGAACTTGGAAAACTGAAGCATCTTCTGAAACAATCAGGGAAAGATAAGAAAAAGAGGAACAAACAATAAAAAATGGGGAGTTTTTACGACTGGGTTCATTCACCCTCCTGGCTGTCCATCAAACAGTCCCTGGAAGTCACATTTTCTTTCTTAAATTCAGACATGAAACACTGGAATTACATGCTTCTCACAGCTCTAACTTCCCTCTTCAGTAGGAATCTAACAAATCAAAATTAAATATAGAAGCCACAAAATTTAAAAAAAAAATGGCAAAGGAAGTTCAGTCAAAAAAGAATAATCGTTGCAAATGCCCAGAGCACATTAAGAGAGAGATGAATCAGCTTGCTAACACTCGCACAACTGTGAGGTGTCCTTTTTGTCTACTGTTAGGCTCAACATTTTTGGGAATGGGAAGGCTAGAGCAGCTTGATCTCAAAGTGCAAACTGCTAATCTGTGGAATGTTTTAATGCAGTAATCCTAAAACCATCGATGGCCTTGGACCTGATCATTCTTCCAAGAATGCATCCTTAGAAAATAAATTGAGGTGCATTTGAAACTGAGTACAAAAAAGCAATAAAAAAAAATAACCCTCCCTCATCCCCACATGTGTCCATGACCCTGCTCCAGTCCCCCTGGTGCAGCTTCTTCACCCAGGCAGCGCAGTGAGCATCATGGCTCTAGATCCGCTACCCCCACCCTGAAAACGACGCTTTTCAAACACGCTGAAGGAATCCAGATATTCTCCTGACCTCCAGATGGTCTAACCTTGTGCCCACCCCTTGTTCTTTTAAACTGAGTTCTATTAGCAGAGTTCTGCATGTGTTTCTGCCACTTCACCAGTACATGGCTCCTCTCCCACTTAGGGTGAGTCATGAGTTGGCCTTTTCTTTCAATTCGTTCTCATCTAACAGAAATTCTTGGAGGTTTGGTGTACACATTTCAGCCTTCCCAAGCGTCAGCACTGGTACAGTTTTTTCTTTTATTTTTATATCTATCAGTCATTTTAATGGGGATCTGGAAGGAAAGGAAATAGACACTTGTGCTGACATCACACTCTTACCCAGACATCCTGGGCTGTTTTTCTAAAAACAAAAGACAATCCAAGGCAGAGAAAGAAAAGGAAAGAGGAGGCAGGGTAGAAAGGGAGCAAGGGGGAAAGATCCATTTGTAAATGTAGCTTACTCTCTGCAAGATTGTTTATGAGTGTCAATTATTTTAAATGGTTTCTCTTGATGTTAATGGACAAAGATTTGGTGTGAGGAGAGTACAGAATGCAGAAAGAAAAATAATCGTAGAATTGCCGACTTCTTGGGAAGAGGATACGTCAGGTATAATAATGCAAGAGTCTGTCTTTCAAGACTTTCAGAATCTGGAGCCAAAAATGGTGGTATTTGGAGAGGCTATGAAGGTAGTAAAACAGAAGGAAGAATTAGACAGTACAACTATTGCCCTCCATGCATTGCTGCCTACAAATACGGTGACCGCAACAGCCTCGCTTGCAATCCTTGAATGGAAGGTTCACCTTGATAGACTCAGTTGAAACCTTTTGATATATAAAAGTGCTTCCTCCTGTAGAGGATATTTGGCATAACATTGCTATAGGTGGTAAGGGCAGTCAGTGTCTCAAAGCCCTCTGCTCTCACGGAACAGGGAAGATTTAGCAGTTCTGTTTCTCCTTGGGCTTGCAGGTCTGTGTTCTTGTCCATCGTCACCATGGCACATTCCTGTGATCTGTAAGTGGTTTTCCATGTCACATCATACATGCGTAGAAGGTCCAGGGTTTATTCTGCTGTTATTTTCAAAGCATAGATAATGCTCACTATATTGTCGTTCATTTTGACAAAATCTCTTATTATAATATTTGAGATTTATGTATGTATATGTGCATATATGTGTAAAAAATATTTTTAAGCCAGGCTGATTGTAACTGGCAGAAAAATGCCTAAGAAGAAAAATAAGAAGACAGAAAAAGAAAAAGAAAAAAATGATCAAGGAAATTTGGGTGATGTTTAACAGCTGCTTCATGGGTATATATCTGTTATATTTTACAGGCCACAATTAAATGTGATTTTAATAATCATTTGGTATTTAAATAATATACTATGATTGTCAAATGGAATTTTAATTAAATGCACATTTTCTTCTAAAATATGAAGTGTTACCACTACAAAAAGACCTTTTCTTTCCTAAGCACACTTTTTAAAATAATGTTCGCTGATTTAGTAAAGAAAAAATTTTCTGTACAATGTTCTTTACCCTTTTCATTACTCCAGCATTTGATGAGTCTTGAGGGAATTAAAGGCAAGAATTTAAACTAAGTAAATGGTCTCATAATTTCTAATGAGGATAATGAAAACAGCCCTCAGAAGGATGTCTAAGATAAAACACGCTTCAAGTAAACAGTGTAGAGAAAGAGCAGTTTCTCCCATACCATCTCATTTCCTGCGTGCCATGTTCCGGGGCAGTCACATTCCATCCCTTTTACCTTTGTTCTTGGTTTCTTTAGGAAACTTTATATCATGTTACCCTCTCCCCGCCCCCAGCACTCAAAGGCTGACTGAGCTCTTGGGCCATAGTTAAAAGCAAGCTTCTGACTGGAACAGTTCAGCTTCCCATCTTGCACAATTCTGTGTTTAGAGCTCACAAACTGTAGTTTAAAGGCCCTATACCTTCCAGTGTTTCAAAGAACTATTTTTATTAAAACATTATAATGGCTGTGATCTGCCCACCTTTATCCTTACCTCTGCTCTCAAAAAATACACATTATGAGGACACTAACTATCACAGGCAAAGGGAAGGGTTCACACACTAGAAGCGTGACAAATTCAATGGTGTTTTGAATTGAAAAGAAATAAGCAAACTAAAATGCAAAAGCGTGAGATGCGGCAGAAACAATTCTAGCACCTGAGGTTTTTCCTTTCTTTTTGTCTTTGTGTCATTTTCATTTTTCATTAGAAACATTAACCACAATTTCAGACAAGTTCAAGGTGAAGGGAATTTGTCAGAGAGCAGCATGAGACATTTTGTTATTTTTAAAGGCAAGAGCTAGCATAATAAATGGGAAACATTGAGCCTCTAGTTGTGAAAATGCCAACAACTTTATTTCAAATATGAAAACTGTGGGAAGGCCATGTCCTTACTATGGAAAAAAACTATTTTCTAAGGGTTGGAAGAATTCCACTAAGCATTATTGATTTTTATTCTAACTTCAAGTTTCACTCTATCTTATGGACAGAAAGTATAGGTTGAAGGTGACAATTGTTGCTAGAGATCTGCTACACATCTGGAGTGTCCTCTGAAGACCCCAGAGTTAGAGGCTTAGTCCCCTCCCTGGTGCTCCTTGGAGGTGTTGGGACCTCTATATGAAGAAGCCAGGTAGGCTCCTCTCCATTTTATTTATTGCCTGGACTTGACATGCGCATCTTTGCTCTACCATGTATTTCGTCTCAGATGTGCTGCCTGCCACAGGCTCAGAAGAAACAGACCCAAATGATCATAGGCTGAAAGTTCGAAAACCAGAATTTAAAACAAAACTTTCTTTTCTCATAAGGTGATTGTCTTTGTTGGTTATGGCAAGGAAAAGCAACCAACAAATACTTAGTAGGTAGCCAGGAAGACTAGCCAGTGAGAACTAAAAGCAGTTACCCAGTCTCTTTCTGCAACTGAGGGAGAGAATTACAGAAGGAAGGAGGCATGACATGAAGCCTCATCTAAACAGAGTCTTCTTGAGTTTCAGGTCTGGTGAAAGAATGGCTCCCAAGACACAGGCTGAATTGACAAGATGCTGCTATCTGAAGCATATAAAGGTTTTTAGTTCAGAGAAGAAAACAGGATGCACAACAGATATCATAAGGCCAATAAGAAACAAGCACTGTGGCTTGGGAGACTAGACAGTGGAATCAAGAGCCAGAGAACTCCCGTGTCTGCTGGGTCCAGAGTGGCAGCCTGTGGTCTGTCATTAGGAGCTCCAGAGTGGGAGGGGATTATTGTGGGGTTTTTTGATCACGTTCAGGTACTCCCGAGACTGCCCAAAAGATATGCTTTGAATTGGAGGGCAGAGAAAGCTACTAGATGACCAAAATTAGCCATAGAGATTTTGGAGGACCAAGGACAGATAGAGACACAGGAAATAGTGGGGCAGGGCTAAGGGAGTCTCAGCTGTTTGGATGGAGAACGAGAGAGACGAGGTCTCTGCTGCTTCTCTGCTGCTTCTCTGATCTTTCAGGTTTTTACTGATATCTGACCCCCAAGTTTTTATTGATAAAGAATAATTAGATAAACACTTCAGGGGATACAGAAAGTAGAATCAGCAATGCAATGGAGGATAAAGTTAGTAACTTCAGAAGACTGGCCAGGGAAGTGGTTCTGATACTGGGAAGAACATGGGGCTATATTTGAAGCATGGGCAGATGGTTCATAGATCTGGAAAGAGAAGAAAACAGAGTCACTGTTCATTTATTCTCCTATACTGCTATTGAGAGAATACATCTAGAAAAGTACAAAAATATTCAAAATAAAATCTAATGAACTTTCTTCTTAAAAATCGATAGCAGGTACAAAATAATGAATCTCACAGTGATGTTTTTATTCAAGCACATCATGTGCTTTGAACATAAGCACCTATTATCCTCTCCTGCTCCTCCTGTCCCCTTCCCTTCTCAATAGTACCATTTAGACTTTCATGCAATATGTGTATATAAACAAATATGTAATATCTGCATGCATACACACAGCCAATTGCCAATAGAACCTCTGCAAACACAATTTCCAATTTTTCTCAACACAGCCATCTAAAGTACCAACAACTGGCAAGACTCAACCCAACTTAAAACAATTTACTATCTATATTCACTCTGCTATCTGATATGTAAAAAAAATATTCTTTTGTCTTTATTAACTCCAATTACTGGAAGCTCACAAGAACCGAAGGTTTCGTTTTTTCAAGAATCCTATGTGATAGTTCTTAAATTCAGCAGTTATAAGTTAAACTACATGAACTTGTAGTGAAATAACTGTTCAAGGTTCTTACCTCTATTATGTGATGGGGCCATCATGGAAACACCACGTCCTAGTCAGCCACAGCACTTTCTGCCTCACCTGTACTTGCTGACAGCATTCATCATCTGAACTTACCTAAAGTGTAAAAACAAAGCAAAATATAAGCAAGTACTAGAAAGGAAGGATTTTGCTACCATGCAAGATAGTTATTACATATTTCCTAGCACAAAACTGGAAAGAGTATTTGGAGATATAGAAAAATTGGAAAAATGAAAGTCAGATATTTGAAAACATGTTTTATGGATGAGAAGATTCCTGAGACTACCATCATCACACTGATGGGGGCGATCCATGGCATTTATGGGGTCAGTGAAAAGTCCATGCCTCCAAAAGCACCATCAATCTTCCCAAATGAAACAGTGCATCTCGAATGATGGATTTTTCTGCAGTCATAGAGATCTCTTAAGGTGATTCTCATAGGAGGAATGAACACAGGACTGCTAGCCAGAGAAGGAATGGAATGTCATATACGTCTGTCAAAAGTGAAATGGAGATAGTATCAATATTATACAAAAATGACTATGTGGAAGACCTCAAAAGCAAATATTTTCAACATAATTCTTTATTGATTCTTTGGAAATCTTACATTGCGCACCCTAATCCCACTCACTTCCCAGTCCCTCCATAACCATCCCCCACCCCTGCAGTATGCCCCCCAAATTAATTAAAAATAAAACAAAACCACTCCCCCAAGAAAACCTTACCTTGCTCCTCTATCTTTCCAATACCTCTTCATTCATCTTAGTGGCGTGGGGACCTGCAGTGTGTCATACAGTATATCCCTTTTGCCCAATCAGCCCCACTGCAAAATGTTCATTGCAATGAGTCATTCAAGGCCTCTGATTTCTGCCACACCATCATCACTGGGCTGGACCCTCATCAAAACTCCTATCAGATACCCTGCCATTGCCCTGAATCATGGAGAATCACGGAGATTCTGTTGGTGATTGTTCTGTAGGATCAGTCCCATCACACACTCCAGCAGGTCAAAGATGGGGCAGCTCTTAGGGCAAGCCAATCCAAGGCCCAGGATGTGGATCTGGATGGTAGTTGAGCTGGTAGGTCGGGGCCATTGGGACCACAGCCTCAGGTGAGGGGTAGAGCCAGCTTTTCTAGGTCCATACCACTGGGGCCAGCTCACCCACACCCATGATGCAGGGTAGGGCTGTCTCTCCTAAGTGCTGAGGTCAACTCTCCCATGGGTGTAGGGGCATCACCAGCTCTCCTGTTATAGTGTCCAGCAAAGAGCAGGGCCAGCTGTCGCAGGGTCAGTGAGGGACAGGGATGGTTCAGCATGGCCCTTGGATTTCAACCTGTTTGCTTCCTATGACCTCCTGTGGCAACATTAGCCATAGACATCTGCCAAGACCTTGACTGCTGTTGGATTGCTGACCCAGCTAGCTGGGGCCTAGGACTGTATGGCTGTGCAGGCCAATCAGATTGCCCTGACACCCATGGTAGTGAAGACCTCGGGAAACCAACATGGCCTCAGGTGGCGGTCCAGACCCCTAGCATCAGCATTGTCTTCAATGGTATCAGGAACCAGGGACATAAACACAGACCTTGTAGGGTCACTGATGGAGACATGGTCCTGGCAGCAGCCCTGGCCCAGAAGACACCATGGCCCCTGTGGCAGTACAGACCTGGACACCAACATGGCCACAGGATACAGCCTAGATTCCAGGCATCTATGTGACCTTTGGTGGCACAATGGGCCATAGACATCACAGGCCCCATGTGTGGTAGGACCAAGGACTGAGACATGGTCCCATGCAGCAGCCCAGGCTTGGATGTCACCATGGACCCAGGTGGCGGCCCAGACTCCTGGCTTCAGCCTAGACATGACCCCTGGATGCAGACGTCACCATGGCTCCAGATATTAGCACAAGCCATCCAGATCAGCATGGTCCTCAGAGATCAACATGGACTCAGATGTTTGACCAAAACATCACTGACGTCCTGGACATCAACAAAGACCCTGGATACTACAGGGGAATGGACCCAGACAGACATGGTCCCCTGGTAGCAACCCAGACCCGATGTCATCATTTTACCTGGGTGATAGCATAGTTCACTTAGACCCACATGGCACAGCCCATGAACACCACAATGGCCACCAGTGGTAGCCCATACCCCGGGCATCCCCATGGCCTTGGTGGCAACATAAGTCATAGAAGTTAACATAGATCCCGGCTGTTGCAGACCCAGATATGGCCATAGGCAGCAGCCTAGGCCCAGATGTCACCCTGCTTCTGGATGGAGAGCAAACCGTCGACACCAGCCCATTTCTTGCCACCCTGGCATCTTCAGAACTGCCTCTTATGACAGCACACAAACCATTCTGCCTCTCTTTCTCTTCAAATTCACCACCGTATACTCGCTCATCGTATTGGCACCTAAATATGTGGTGGGATGGGGGTGCGTGGCCCAGATCATGAGGACCCAGGCTGCCCTGTGGGTGTCTTCTGGCCACTTGACATACAAGGTGCCAGGTAGGCCTATGGATGCTGCAGGCAATGCAGACCAAAAATAAATATTTTAGAAAAAATATTAAAGCAGATGGCAAAAATTCAAACATGTGATAGCACTTTAAAAAACAACAACAAAAAAAAAAACTATGTTTGGCGCATTTGTCCAGTGGGTTTCAGCAGAGTTCTCCAGACGATTTGGACTTTAGGTAAGAAAGCAAGACAGGTATCAAGACAACACAAAGCAAGGTTTCATTTACCGTCCCACACACCCACTGCACACTTTAAAACTCAAGTTAAAATTTGTCTTTCTGCTCAACAGTTTCCTAAGCTGGTGTAGCCATGAAGGAGTGAGGAGGCTGCTAAAGAAGGTTTCATGTTTCTGTCATAAGAATTTTATTTGCACAGTCATTCATTGAAAATACTATCAAAGGCGGGCATGGTGGTACACGCCTTTAATCCTAGCACTTAGGAGGCAGAGGCATGTGGATATCTGTGAGTTTGAGGTCAGTCTGGTCCACAAAATAAATTCCTGGACAGCCAGAGATACACAGAGAATCCCTGTCTCAAAAAGAGAGAGAGAGAGAGAGAGAGAGAGAGAGAGAGAGAGAGA
>LOJH01041062.1:0-15014 GCA_001685095.1 Ellobius talpinus
TCTTAAGGAAGAGACCTGGTCAGTTGTCCTCATCAACTTAGACCATGAAACCCATATGGGTAAGTTCAACAGAAGTACCATACAGGGGCTACTCATGCATGCTTCAGCATTGCCAGAGCATAAATTTCATTTCATTCTTTCCAAGGTCCTGAAGGTCAACTGAATGTGACTTGGGACTGACACAGCCTAGTCAGCTCCATAACAAAATATTGTAACTAGGTGGATTAGACAATGGGGACTTCTCAAGGCTTTGGAGATTGATAGTCCATGGTTCATGGTGTCAGCCAATCCCGTGTCCACTAAGGGCTTTCTTGGTAGCAGGAATACTCCTTGCCATGTCTACAGTGTAGTCTTTCCTCCTCATATTAATGTCAATGTCCCTCTGTGATCTTAAAGACCATGAATTGGATCATCAAGTCCACGCTGTTGGGACATCTATCTCCAGTGTCTCCTGTAACATGATGGCCGGCTTGTTGGGGTATCTGTCCTGCCTGGTACCCCACAGCCGGCAAGTCCCAAAGAAAATCACACAGAGNNTGCCTCTTCGGTGGTCTGGGCTGGACTGGAGGGATGGGCTTCCTCCTTTCCAGCCTTCTCCTGTTCTCATCGCCCTGCCCCTACTTTCTGTCTGGTTGACTCGCCTATATTTCCTGCCTGGCCAATAAGCGTTTTATTAAAATACATGATTGACAGAATACAAACAATTCTGCACCAGTCTCCTAAAGCTTCAATCCAAATAGCATTGCACGGGGGGGGGTAAGGATTTAATCCATGAATTTGGGGCGGATAGAAACATTCAGTCTCATCCATAGCAGCTCTGTGACCTTGATGGCACAGCTTATCCTTAACAACCTCCCTCAACTCACCTGGCAGTCAGGGTGTGGAGGACAGGGGCAAGGCAGTGCTGGCCGAGGGCCTCCTACAGCCTCGGCTGTATGTGGATGTTTAGTGAGCATCAGATCTCACGGCACTCCCACTCACTCCATGGAAGGGTATCGCTTCCACTTCATATGCAAGGAGATGCAGGAAAATGAATGCTATGCCTGAGGTCCCAGTGGCAGAGACAAAATTCAGACTCAGCTCTGTGTGAGCCTGGAACTGGGATTCTTAACGCAACATCAAGGAATGCTGTAGTCAAAACTAATGCTGTTTGTGCTTGAAATCTCTTCGGTTGTAGACACACAGCTAGGCAAAGGCGGTGTGAGGCCTCTGAATCTACCTACAAATGTGTAACTGGTGTGTATGTGTATGCACATGCATTTGTGCGTGTTGAACATTTGATTTGCAGATGCTGTGCAGAATTGACACTGTGCAACAGAAATGTATACATGGAGCAAAGCCATCCACATCATGTTCCCTAACAAGTGATGCCTGCTGCCATATTCTACTGGAGGAGAAATGCATACATGGAGCAAAGCCATCCACACCATGTTCCTTAACAAGTGATACCTGCTGCCATATTCTACTGGAGGAGAAATGCAATTTCTGTATGTCAGGTGGCAGTCTTTAAAAGACCTCCAATGGTTCATATTTCAATGTCCATTTAATCCTTCCTGACAAACAGCCTCTGTGTGGCCTCTCCAATTGCCTCCTTCCTAGCCACCAAGGCCTTCTGTCATCCAAGCACCAAAGGGCTCGCGGTTGCTTTGTGTGGGCCTTGGTTCCTGACACCAAGGCCTGCCTCTCCTCTTCAGCTAAGCATACTGAAGGGAAGATGTCAATGCGGCCTCTGTCTTGAGAATGTCTCAGGGTCAAAGGACCAAGTCTATCTTGTTTCTGACAGTCCTTGAGCGCAACCCAATGTGTCACATTTCTCAGAAATGAGGACTTTGAAAGAGGTGGGCCTGGCATTGGGGCTAAGCGGAAGCTGTACAGCAGCTACCCTATGAGGCTGTCCTCTCGCCAGCTTTCAGGCAAGCCTCCAAGGGGCTCACCCTCCAGCTCCCATGATGCAAGAGGAGGAAAGGACAGAGTGACGGGGTGGGAACGTGCAATTCTAATATGTAGCATCTGACCCTGCAGACAGCCCTGGTCTTCTCCCACCACGCTTTCCCGTGCTTTGCAGCAACACTTCTGTGCCAGCCACTCCCCAGAGTAGACTCCAGCCTCTAAGCACCATCACTTGCTGTGAACCATGCAGTCTGCTTCATCTCCCACAAGTATAGCCCTCCCTATTCTTACCTCACATTTAACCTACCTCAGGAAATGGCATCTGTCTTTCTGAGATGCCACTCTGCCCCCTTTCTCTCCACATCAATGTCCAACTGACTCGCCAGACTCCGTTACTCTACTTCCCAAACATACCATAAGCTTACTTTCCTCTCTCCAGCCCTCCTATAGCATAGTCACTTGAAATATGGCTGCGGCCCCTTCCTCTCCCCTACCGCTGGGAAAGAATCCTCTGCTTTGCCCATGCTGGGCAAAGTGCTCTACTCCTGATCTACACCCTCAACCCCCACAGAATCCTCGAGGGCCATGGTCTCCCCATGGCTATTCTTACCCATCTTCCAAATTAACCACCTTACAGTACCGAGAATGATCTTTTTTAACTAAAAAAATCCAACAAATCTGATCACATTCTCTATTTTCAAAATGCTTTGCTGATTTACCGCTCTCACTTAACGTAAGCTCAGAAGCCTTCCCGTTTGTTGGGTCCCATTGCCCAACACAACTTTGTTTTATTCTTGTCTGACCCGTGATCCCTCCACATGACCCTTCTTCATTGTACATATTACAATCCCTTCCTTCCTTTCTTGGCTCTCTTCTCTGGCCTGGAGGTTTCATGGCTGCTTATCCCAGGGCTGCCCAGAAACAATGCTCAAGGACTGTTCCGCTCGTCTCCCCTTGTCTAGACCCCACAACCGACAAATGGCAGAGCCCAGACTCAAAGCCAGAGCTGTTCCTCTCCAAAGCCCACATGCTTAAGACAACTGAGGGTTTGACCTCCTGGTTGATCTTTGTAAGAGCTGCTTGCCTCCCTCCACCCACGGTGCCAGAAATCCATTGGCTGAGCTATCATTCCCACTGAATTGTCCTTCCCAGACAGAGAAATCAGGAGTGAAATCCCAAGCGTGTAATAGAAAGAGATGTTGTTGTGGAATATTAATTTAAGATGTGTTACATTTGTTTACGCTGTGGAATATTTGTTTAATGATGCAAAGATGTAGTGCATTCTTTTATGTTGCATTTGTTTAACTCTGTAAAGCTGTGCTACTTTGCCTGATTGGTCTAATATAAAGAACTAAATGACCAATAGCTAGGCAGGAGAGGGTAGGCAGGACTGCCATGCAGAGAGAAAAGAAGAGAAATTTAGGATCAAGAGAAGGAAGAGTGAGGAGTGAGAAAAGGAGGAGGAGAGGACACCAGGGCCAGTCACACAACCACACATCCAGTCAAAAGGTAGATGGAATAATTTAAATTAAAAAAAAAGTTGGCTAGAAATAAGCAAAGCTAAGACCAGGCATTCATAAGAGTAGGTCTCCTTGTATTTATCTGGCAGCTGGGTGGCAGGCCCCCAAAGATGTGACAAGGGCCTGGGCACCCTCCAAGGTGACTTTTTGTTCTACTTATGTTTTAGGTTGTCCCCATCTGGGACATATTCTTTCCCCTCACCCAGTCAGTGCTGGAAACAGCCCACTACTTCTTCCAAACATCGCCAACCATCTCTGGGTTGCTATAGACAAAGTCTTGGGTGGGTGAAAGCATGAAAAATTTTACATACTTTTCTGTCTATCTGTTACAAACACTTGAGTGTCCAGTATCACGTGCCATAGGCCCACTCAATTTTCAGGCAGCTGCAAGGCCCCACCATACCAACCAGCACCCCACTTCATGGGTGTTTCTGTATGTCTCCAACTTGTTCTGTCCAAACATGCTGTCAAATGCACACTGCCCTTCAGGCACTAGCTGGGGCCCAAAGTTTACCCAGACAATACCCACAAAGGGTGCCCTCCTCCTACGCTCTGGGGGTAAGGCTGGAGACCCCTGCCTGCTCCCCTAGGCAAAAGCTCTTTGATGCAATTTCCAAGTTCTTCAGAGGAACCCCAGGGCTCGCTCTTGTTCGTTTGGCTGACTCTTCTTTCTCTCACTTTTTCTGCTTCCTCACTCTGCATCTGTGGTCACCCAGAATTAAACCATTTACAGCCAACTCTGGCTCTCAGCCTCTTCTTTCATGGGAAGCCAAATTAAGAAAGGTTCAACTCCCTTTCAGGTAGTTAGTCACCATCCTGGGACCCCATGTTCACAGGGGTCTCAAGCTGAAAAGGGAAGAAAAGTCAGTGGTATCTCTCAGTCGAGCCCCAAACTGAGCAACTTTGGTGGCACAGATCACAGCCACAGGCAGAAACTTACCCAATGGAATCCTCCTTTGGTCCTGGACCACCAGTGAGCCTGAGATTGTAGATCAGCACCCTCTGCCATGAATGTCCTTGTCCCCTTAGCCTAGTTCTATGACCTTTTCAGGTTTTCCCAGATGCCTTACACTTCTTTCCAACAATTGTCCCTATGGAATACCACACCCATATTCATCGTCCCGTGGAAATATAGCACTAACCCTAATGCTAAGCCTAACCCTTAACTCTTAACCCTAACCCTTACCTAACCCTAGGGACTATCTTCAGCCTCCACCTATGCAATCCCACTGGACTTTGCGCTTTGAAGGGCCCTGCATTTTATTTGGCACTGAGCCCTGATGTAGCCATGTGGTGTGTGTATGTGTGTGTATGTGTGTATACACATATATACATAATTATAAAAAGGAATTTTTTGGACTATCTTAAATAATTTGAGTCTGAGTAGTCCAATAGTGACCACGTGTATTCTAGAGAAAGAGAAAGTCTGGTAACTACTCAATACAAGAATCTGGAGAGCTCAGAAAAATGGGGGCCAAGGATGCATCCCAGCCTAAAGGTAAAGGCCTAGAAGATCCCTGGATGGCTGCTGGTACTGAGTCCATATAGAGCGCAGAAGCAGCTGGCATCTGATATCCTCAAGCCGTGAAAGCAGCCACAGATGCTCTGCTTAAGGCCGGCTCAACTGGCTTTACTGCTCAGCCTCCAGCCTATGGAGGGTGCTGTCCACGTTCACGGTAAGTCCTTCCCTCTGACGCTGTGCCCCTTGGGATGCCCTCACAGACACGCCCAGGAGTGTGCTCCCCTAGTCTCCTAGGCATATGCCAATGCAGTCAATGCAACAGGATTAGCCATCAGGAATAAAGCTTACCTACAGGACCTCACATCACAGCAGAATCTCACTCCTCCAGGCTCAGCTCACACCAGAACACCGTAAGTCAAAACTGGATTATCTGACAAGAGAAGATAGGTTCAAGGCTGCTTTTCTGCCCATTTCCTTAGGGAATTTGGGATCAGGTAAGAGTTCATCTGGAGCAGGTCATACATTCCTGGAGAGACCATAAATATTGTCTATAGATGGGGGTGTATGGTGAGCTCTAGGAGGGACATTTCAAGAGTGCTTTTGTACACCTTCTTTGCAGAGTCTCAATGTCTTATTTTAGTATTTTGCAGGTCTTTAAATACTCATGGTTTATTTATGAACTAAGGGTTATTAACTGTTTGAAACTTCATTAAGTTCTTCCCTGGGGATAGTCTCAGCTGAGGTCCTTTTAGATGATCCCTCCCCAAATATCTGTCTAATTTAGATTTAATATAACAGTTTATTGTATGTTGATAAAATAATAATGAATTAATAAAGCCTTCACTGAAACTTAGGTAACAGATACATAATCTATTGCTGTAAAGCACCGTGCAAATGCTTTTAATAATCAGCATTTAATATGCAGCAACTCAGACGTAAATCCAGCCTAACCATGCATTTGAAAATTCATTTCAAGCAGCTCATGCATTTCTTGAAGACGAGAAAACCTTGGGAATGATTGTGCCGTGAGCCATCTGGTGTCCTTGAGCCCCTTAAAGCCTGGTAGGAATCCGGGGACCTCATCAGGAATGGCAGTGCTGCAAGATGCCCCCAGTGTCCCCTCCCTGAGATTAGGTCTGTGGATGCTTGCTAAATTCAGCCATGCGTTTAAAGGAGCTCCAACAATGAAATGAATCGAGGCTATCCCTAACCAGGTACTACCAAACCCATGGTTGCTTCAACTTGTTGAGCACTGCCACTTGAGCACTCCTGCGGGCAGGTGGGCAGGTGTGGAGAGCTTGGCACACTGAGAGTGGCTAAATCATACCTGCTTTTTATCTTTCCCGTGTCTCAGACATACCCGCCACATACAATTGTCTCATCAAGGAATGATACCAAAGAATTAGCCCAAATACTACAATTAAGTTTTCTTTTCTCTTCGCTTTCTGTCTCTTACCTTTGAAATAATGTTGCTTCTTGGGTGGCTGACACCTCTGACTTTTCTTGGATTTGTGCAAGAAGTGACATCTCATACTGTGAGCTTTTAATGTACACAGAGAAATCTCTCTTTAAGAAATTGAAAACAACTCTCATGTGATACAGATATTCTACTCCTGTGTAAATAGCCAGATAACTCCATAGCTTACCTCAATTGCCTGCCGTGTTTATTGCTGCTCCATCTACAGATGAATAGATAATGAAGATCTGGCACATATTTAAAATGGAATATTATTCAGCTCTAAGGAAAAATGAAGACAATTTTTTTAGAAAAATGAATGGACTTAGAATGTATAATATTAAGTAAGCTCAGAGAGGGAACCCCCACATATTCTTCCTTATATGTTGTTCCTAGCCTATACTGTGTGCATGTTTATATGAAAACAACTGTAAGTACAACATTTAGAAAGGAGAACAAGAAAGGGTAGCATTAGGTGATGAGGAAGGGCTTTGGAATGCAGGCAAAAGGACTCATGTGTCTTGAAAAAGGAATAAAGCTAATTTTCCCTAGTTTCTACTCTTCCATAGTTTATTTCCTTTCTGTGGTAGATAAGTGCTCTAAAGTGTAATTGATAGTGCACATGTAAAACCCTAAGGGAAGCTCCACAGCTTCAGAATTGCATAGACGATGCATGGATGAGACGGCCAGAGTACGGGACACGGCAAGTGTATGAGTGGCCACCACAGTTTATCTGTGCGATGTTTTACTTGTGAGTTTATTACAATAAAGTTATATTCAAGATACAAAACCAGAAAGTCTCCAAGAGAGAAGCCAGCAGCCATGTTGAACCCATTCTGGGCAACTACTTTCCCAATACCAAGAAAGTTGACTCTGCTCACAGACACAGACCCAGAGAAAAGCCAAACCATCTCTACCGTGGGCTGCCCCAATGCATCCATTTGGGATGCTGTGGATGTTGACAGATGAGCTAGAGACACCTTTGGAGTAAAGAGAAGAAAGAGATTGTAGAATAATGGAGCCCAAAGCTTCCCTGGACCAACCTCTCCTGGACTAGCCTTTCCTGGGCTAGCCTCCTGGCCAAGACATATGTCTGGCCACTGAGAACAAGCACTCTCCAAGCTAGGTGGCTCATCCCCATACTTGGTGTGTAGCAGCCTAGCATTTGAAGCCAATCCTGGCAAGTTGCCTCAGATTCCTGTCTTCACAATTTCTTCTAGAAACTGGTCCTGGTGATCCTCTCCTGGGTCTATGGAGAGAACAATGAGTTCACATGCATGACATTTAGCTCAGGGGAGAATCGCTCTGGCAATGATCTTCCCTTCACTCCACGTTCCTGGCTTGGAGTTAGTGAAGAGAGGGAGCTAAGGAGGAAGAAAGGTTGGGCCCTACTTCCTCCAGCTATGAGCTCCAAACATTTCACATGACTCCCTGAAGATCCTACTGTCTCCCAAATTATCAGGTGAGGGCAAATGACTGGGATAATGCCCTTGGGTGACATAAGGGATTCTAGCCCAGCTCTACTCAAGCTGCCACCTCATGTAGGGGAGGCTTATTTTTTTATTAGAAGCTCTGAAAGTCCAAGGAAGAAACTACAGCATCAGCTCCTAGCCTGGAAAAAACACCTGCTTAATGGTCCTCAGTGCTTCCAGATGTGTGTGGGCACAGATGCTCCCGCACACACAGGTATGTGTGACTGTGCACTCACTGTAGGACAGGTATACCCAGATACATGTGCCCACTCATACATTTACAAATCTGCACACAGTTGTACTCATACAGCTATGTATTTATTCGGAGACATGTGCATAAAGACTATAATGTACATAGGCCCCCAAGACAAACTGACACTCATATGGTACACTAATAAAATGCATTACGTGCAGTTACCTTTTTGTGGACTATACATTCATGAGGTAGAGCACATGTTTGAAGTCTTTAAGAACTAGAGAACTCAGAAAGCCATTCTCCAGACTCAAATTTCGTTTCCAAGCCAACCCTAGAAGCATTGTCAATGACCAGCGTGGAGAAGAGAAAGGCAGCCAGGGGAACAGGGTCCTCTGACTACTGAGAAGGTCCACCTATCAGAGACCCCATGAAAGCAACCTGGCAGCTGGGGGACTCTGCTGCCCGCAGACAGCTGAGAAGAAACTTGCTCTGCTCCTTACAGCCGTTCTTCCCAAACCCAGCTTTCCTACCTCTGTGAAAAGGAATTTGCAAGGCATCCTTAGCAGATCAAGGCTGGCAAGAACGTGGCAAAGTTCATCCTAAGTGCACATCCCAGTGGTACCCGAGGGATCTCAAAGGGACTGCGGCTAGAGCTCACCAGGGACGAGGGTTGGGTCTTCTGTCTTATGTGCAAGAAAGCTCTACCTGTGAAATTACCACCGTATTTCTCCCTATATACAGATTTCAAGACATCCATAGCTCATTGTCCCCACATGTCTCCATGTCACCTCTCACATCATCCCCAGGACAGTGTCTTCATGCAGCACCTGCTGTAGACGTGTGACAACTTCTAACTGCTCGGTGGAGTCCCCAGAGTCATTGTCAGAAAGGGGCAGCTTCCAAGCTGTGAGGAAGCTGAGCGAGATGCTGGGCTTCCTGGTGAAAGTGCTTCTGGCGCTGCATGCTGTCTGGAATGTCAGAGAAGGAAAGCAAGCCCCTGCCATGGGAACCGTGCCCACATGGTGCTGATAACGCCAAGGTCGCAGGTTCGCTCCCCATAAGGGCCACCGGCCGGGCGCGGTGGTGCATGTCTGTAGTCCCAGCTACTCGGAAGGCTGAGACAGGAGGATCGCTTGAGTCCAGGAGTTCTGGGCTGTAGTGCGCTATGCCGTTCGTGTGTCCGCACTAAGTTCAACATCAATATGGTGACCTCCCAGGAGCGGGGGACCACCAGGTTGCTCAAAGAGTGGAGTGAACCACCTACTGCTGCTCAGCTCCAACATCTATATCTTCACACACCTGGGATCCCTCGAGGGGTACAGAGAATGTCAGCAGTCAGGTATTCCCCCGGTTCTCCCACACCTTGTCTGTTACCATGCAAAACACGAATGTGCCTCAAGGAGTGGGAAAATGGTTCAGTAGGTAAAGAGCTTATTGCACAAGCATGTGGGCCTGTATTTGGAGCCTCAACACCTGTGTAAAGAGCTAGGAGCAACGATGCACATCTGTATCTCCAGTCCTGGGGCCGGGTAGAGACAGGTGGATCTTGAGTTCATTGGCCGGCCTAGCCAATCAACAAGATACAAATTCACTAAGAGACAGTATCTCAAAAAATAAAGTGGAGAGCAATAGAGGAAGACACCAGACATCAACCTCTGGCTTCTAAATACATACACACATATGTGTGAATGCTCACACACACACCTGGAGTGAGTAGTATGTTTACTATTAGATGCTGTTACCAAAAGAAGAACCCATGAAACAGATACTCATTGATGTATGCACTCTGGAACACTGGGTACTCTGCGGACTTTTCATTGAGTTGAGCACCACTAGTGAGTGTTTTTTACTCTCCCTCTGCCCTCAGGTGGATGCACGCAACCCAGCAGGTGAATGCTGTTGTGGCAGGGCTCCCTCCCTGTAAAAGGACCAGTTGCAGTGGCCTGGGAAATGCAACAATCTATGAAATGACTTGAAGAAGCACTGGGCATCGGAACAAAAACTGGTCCAGGCATTTATAACAGGAAGCTGACATTTGAGATGCTAATCCCACTGCCTGATCTGTTTAGAGAGAGCTAAAAGGCCAGATGACAGGTTGGCCTCTCCAGTCTTCCCATGTGCTGAGATCCTCAGGAACAGCCCCCTGCCTGCTGCCCCCAGCCCCTATTCCTGTGTGCCCAGTGCTCCCATATGGAAAGACAACATCTTCTTTGGGGGGGAGTGCCCCAGTTCCAAGGTTTTGTGCCCACTGTTCCCTAAACAAATGATCTCAATCTGGCTGTCACATAGCCCGAGTCCCGGTTTAAGGGCCCCTCCTCCAAGTATCCTTCTTCTACCCACCTTTCCTATGGATTGTCTTTCTGAGTACAATGTGGGGAATGTTTGTCTTCCTAATTTCTCCTCTAGATGTGAGCTTTCAAAGAAGAAAGCACTTGCTTATCTTAATTGCCTTTATACCCTTCGCCTGGCATGTAGGAGATGCTTAATAAGGATTGGTTCCACACAGGTGAACCAAGTGCTGACAGGCATCCAGCACTTGATCACATGATGGCACTCGATCACATGATGGCATCAGATACTCTCGCTCTTTAATGGTTGGACTTCAATAAGTTCCCTCATCATCTCTGCAGCTCAGCTTCCCATCTGGAGAAGAACAATAACCAAGCTATGCCAGGAGTAAATGAGCTAGTATGTGTAAATGCTTAAATAGTGGCTGGTTTATAGGGAGCACTTGGCGCATGGTAGCCATTACTGTTACATCAAATCCATTCCCATCCAAATCCATTCCCATTTGGACAATTCTGAAGATTTTTCTACTAAATCGATACCCTGAGGGGGGGGAAAAATAAGAGATGACTCTGCTGGCCTTTGGATCTTTCAACAATCCTTTCTCAGGGACTCAGACACCCCCTATTTAGGCTGAGTGGACTTTATTTACAAGGATCTAGTTAATCAAGTCCATCTGTAATGTAAATGCGCTTCTCATTATGCGAATAGAGCACTAGACATGCAAATCCATAAGCATTTGCATGCCTAATGCCACAGTTCTTGTCCATCCTGTTCTGTTGTTATTTACTATCTAGTTTTTATGACTTATGGATTTCCAACCTTTTAAATTTATATCAGCACAGTGACATATCTGCAAGCAGCGACAGTTTTATGTGCAGTAAAAAAGCTGCAGCACACCGCCACTAAATACTAATGACACAAATGGTAGCTGTAATGGCCCCTCTTTTTATTACAATACCAAACCTCAATATATTGCAATTACCTCTGCACTCAAAGCAAACCAAGCCACACTGTACAGGATCCATCCAGTGATGGAGAAGAGACCAGCCGCAGTTTCTAGTTTCAGCCAGCTCGGAGCGCATAAGAGCTGAGGTCAGCTGTGACAGGGGGGTTTCCTCTGAGGCTTAAGGGGCACAGCTAAGATCTACAGGCTGAGGAAAGTCACAAGTCCCAGGCGCTACTCAGAGCTGTCTCACAAATGACAGCTATCCATCCTACCATCCTCACAAGCAGGAAGACTAAAATGGGACAGAAAGTACAGACTCTGCCCAGCCTAATTTGCTTTGTGAGTGAATGAGTCCTTTTTCCCTTGGGACCACAGACTGCCCATCAGGATGAGTAGAAATACATATCTCTAAGGGATCTCGTGCTGCCGGTGACCTGGGACTAACTCTATGGAAAATCCAAGCCCAAGATGTAGCCATTAATTTTCTACAGAATGAAAATATATCCAAGAGGACATTTTTTATGCCTGGTTTTATAACTTCTGATCTTGTACCTTAAAATAATAGCACCTTGAATTTATTTTACGGCATTTTCTGTCTAAAACACTTTTCTGCCTGTTAATGACATTTATTCTCAACATTCCTGGAGGATCAACCTTTCTATTGTGCAAATAGGGAAACTGATGTTGGGGGTCAGTTGACCAATATTATTTAACACATCAGGGTCAGTGTCAGATATTTAATGGGTGGCTTTCTATTAAACTGTGTTCCAATGGCTCCAAGGCCACTTCTTCCCGGATCTGTGAGTTGGAGTGATACCCTCTGTACCAATGGTTCTCAACCTTCCTAAGGCACTGACCCTTTAAGAAAGTTACTTACTTTGTGGTGACCCCAGATCATAAAACTATTTCACTGCTACCTCATAACTGTAAGTTTGCTGTTAAGAATAGTAATGTAAATATCTGCTATATAACCCCCAAAAGGATCTCAACCCACAGATTAAGAACCACCTCTATACTACAAAAAGAATGGCAAAACAAACCTTTGGACTAGCTAGCTATTCCTCAAACCTCCAACTTCACCATTGTGCCTTTCTCCATTTGGTTCCTGAGCTGTGCCCTGGGAGAGCAACTTCCTTAAAGGGCTATATGTCATCAGTATCTCAGGGTGGACTAGGATAATTTTTCCGGGGTCATTAAAGAAGGGTATGGCATGGCAGCTGCAGGCTGCATCAGCTAAGCACACAGGGGCATTTTCAGGGGAAGGAGGCTGGATGGGAGAGATCAGCTGATTAGAAGGTAACAGGAGTGGAACAGGCTTGAGGGGAAAGAAGAGGGTCTATGATAGCACCCTGCCTAATGAAAGGCTGGTCTTACATTTTCTAGGCTGGTACCTCTCCTGGGGATGGAGAGTGTCCCGGGAGATGGGCACAGGAGCTGCCACAGAGACATCTGCAGGGCAGCATTGTAAGAACTTCCCATGTTCCCACCACTCAGGCACTTTCAATCCACTGACAGGACTGGCTGGAAAGTGGTTACCCCATGCCCAAATTCATGTTAAAGTCCGAAATTCCAATGTAATTGTATTTGGAGAATAGCCTTTGAAGATGCAGTTAAGATTAAATGACATCTTAAGGGTGGGGCCTAAGCCTACGGGCTGACTAGTTTTATGTCAACTTGACACAAGATAAAGTCATCTGAGAAGAGGGAACCTCAATTGAGGAAATGCCTCCTTAACATCAGACTACAGGCAAGCCTGTAGAGCATTTTCTTAACTAGTGATTGATATGTAAGGATCCATCGAGTCCATTATGGGTGGCACCATCCTGGGCTGGTGGTCCTGCATTCTATAAGAAATCAGACTGAGCAAGCCGTGAGAAACAAGCCAGTAAACCACTCTCCCCCATAACCTCACACCAGCTCTGCCTCCAGATTCCCACCTGGTTTGTGCTCCTACCTTGGCTTCCTTTCCTCAATGGACTGTGTTTCAGGATATGTAAAGCAAATACGCCCTTTCCTCCCCACATTGCTTTTGGTCATGGTATTTCAACACAGTAATAGTCACCCTAACTAAGATAGCCTGTATGGCTGATACTCTTATAATAATGAGACATCAGGCATATATGCACAGAAAGAAGGCCATGCGCAGATGCAATGAGTAGGCAGCCATCTACAAGCTAAGGAAAAGGCTTCAATTACAACCAAGTCTGTAGACACCTTGCTCTTGGTTGTCAATCTCGTGGTCTCGGAGGCTTAGTTTCTGTTGCCTGAGCTGTCCAGTCTGCAGCAACTGGAGCAGAATAAGACAGACAGCGAGAAGATAGCTGGTGTCATTCTTGGCTGTGGGAGGTTCATCTGAACCCCCAGAACATATTTGGGCAGAATGAAGAGTCACCTTGCAGCAAAATCAGTCTGACAGAGTATACGGGTTGAGGTTCAAAGTGAGGCACTGGAGACCTAGAAGTTCTCTGGAGGGTCCCTTGTGTGGAGTCCATGCTGGTATGAAGGACAAGAAAGCGGGAGGCTGCTGGCAGCAAAGGATGGCGGCAGCAGCAACAGCGGATGCACTTGCTCAAGAAGTGAAGGCAGGCTCATGCTGCCTCAGCCCTCCCCCATCAGGGCTATCCACTGGAAAGTGCTTCCCACTTTGAGGGTGGGTCATCTTCCCTCAGATAAACATCTCTGGAAGCACCTTTACAGACTCACCCAGAGGAGTATCACTCATGGGTGAGTCTAGATCACACCCATCAAGTTGACACTCAAAATCAATCAGCACAAGTCTACCCCTTGTCAACTTCATGCCAACCACATCTCTCTGTGCCATGTTCTATTTCTAAAGGGAGATAGTAACAAAGTCATAAACCTACCTAGTATGATAGAGCTATCCAACATACAGTAAAAAGGCATACCATTTCTTCCTTCCCGGGCAGATGGCAAAGCCTCTGAGGAATAATTACAATTTTAATATACCATAACTTCAATATGATGACATTAAAGAACTGATACTAGATCAATCAATGTTATATTACAGGGTAAAGTGAGAGGAAAGAAAGCGCAGATATCTGCGCAGTATATGTGTGTATATGCACAAACAGATCTGTAACAAAATAGTACAGAAACACTCATGACAATTACAATCCTTTTTTATAGTTGGTCATGTGTCCATAGCTAATAGTTATAGTAACCTTCTGTCCATTCCATATTTCTTCCGCTCTCAGCAAGCAGATCAGTAGGTCTTGGTTCATTACCTGGAGATGGAGCCCCACTTTTATCCCTGAAGGGCCCAAGCTACTTACTATTCTGTCTATTTGTGATTGTTATAGTTTCCCGTCAATGTTAGTCATGGAACATGCGAACACTAAGGGATGTCCCATGGATCTATTTAACACCAGACTGTTCTTCCCACCTCCATTGCCTTTGAGTCATCATGCTTCCAAAGTAACCCCTCACCCATGCTCTTGTTAGTAACTCCAATGAATGCAGTGGTTCACTAAACTAGACTTAGCAAAATTGTTTCTTTGGTCTATCATCAGTGCCTAATCTTGGTGAGTAGACCAAGATTATGTCTTCATAGGCAAAGTTATGAAATACCTGGCTAAGGGGAAATCAGTGTCATGTATTAGACCCAGATTCACAGTATACACTGCCTACTGGAAAATATGTCCCAGCCCTCTAGGCAACTGGCAACAAGGAGCTGAAACCGTGTCTTTAAAAGACAGTTCCACTTATGAATGAGTACATACCATGTTCATCTTTCTGGGTCTGGGTTACCTCACTCAGGATGGT
>LOJH01041063.1:0-14477 GCA_001685095.1 Ellobius talpinus
AGTGCTTAAATGAATACAATTTGTGTGTTGTTATTTCTGGTGTAAAGCTAGCTGGGCGGGAGCCAGGCGGGACGAAAAGCAGGCCAGCCCGCCGCTCTCATCACTACAGAGAAGGGAGGGGGAGAAGACAGAAAAAGAGGGGGAAAGAGAGGGATGGGGCAATGAAAGGGGAAGGAAGAGGGAGGCAGGGAGAGGGAGAGGGAGGTTGTTGTGGAGGGTAGGGGAAGGAGGTATGAGAGGGTGATGTCTTACAAGAGAGCATTTGGAAGAGGGGCCCGGTGTTTAAAGATACATTCTTTGAGTTGGGAATGTACACCCACCTTTTGAATGTGGAGCCTGCCTAATTAGCATTTGCTTGCCAGACTAGGTTTCTGTGTCACTAAAAGTCACAGAGCCCCTTATGATCTACCTTGATCATACAACCAGCCCTACAGAAAGAGCTGTTGACTGTCAGAAGCTGAATGGAACCCTCGCAGGCAGGTGGGGGCAACAGGGCTCAGCAAAGCTCAGCTTGCCAGGGGCTGTCAGAAAACTAAGGCATCCCCTGAGAAGGCCTGGCCTCTGTGGAACTGTAGATGGCCTGGGAGGCACAAGAGGACTAGCCAAACCCAGAAGACAGCTCAGACCCCAGGGGCACAGCAGCTGTGTCTTTAAGAATTCTTACCCAATTCTTAACTTCAGTAGGCTTTCAGGCCCTGCTGAGTGGCACTCAAAGTACATAGTCTAAACTAATTAATTAATAGTTTTAATTATATCAAAAGAGACATGCTCTTCCCATATCACAGGATCTGATCAGTCATTCTAGGAGATCTGTGCAGTTTGGCCGAGATGGAGCCCCTCTCCCTCACTGCCTAGGAGACTCAGGCTTCAGGTACTGAGAACAGATAACGGCCTGGAGGCAGATCCTCATGCAATACAGTTTGCTGCTCTCCAGGCTGCCTGCATATCATTCTGAAGCTTGGCTCCCTATTGCAGAAAAAGTCAAAGTATAGTCCCTGGTTAAAAGAACGGCAGCCAGCTCAAACCCCTGTGAACGTGAATTCTTAAGACTATAGAATGCTCTGGTCCAGTGCTGAAACTGTGCCTGATAGGTTCAGGCTGCATATTTCCTCTACAGGGAAGGATAATCCTGCCTCTTGCCTCTTTCATGGAGGCAGCTTTCCACTTGGACTCTGGAGGGTGACTTTTTCAATCTTCACAGAATCTCCTGAACTGAAGTCCCACCTGACAGCCAGTTTTCAGAGGTTTCTGTTCTTTAGCCCAGCACCCAGCTATGATCAAGACTCAGAGGGAAAATCTGAGCAGGTGGAAAATACAAAACAGAGAGAAGCAACTGTCTCTGTTGTCTAATAGCACATCAGCATGCAGCGCAGTGTCTGAGTGTCATGCTCAGCACAGGACAACACTCTGTTCTTAACACATACACATGTATGCGCATGCAAACACAGGGATATGCACAGAGACACACAGACACACACATGCACACACAGGTATATGCACAGAGACACATACAGACACACATGCACATACATGCATGTGCACACACACATAGGAATATGCATAGAGATACACACACAAGGATATGCACAGAGATGCATACAGACATACAAGCACACACATGGATATGTAAAGAGACACATACAGACATACACACACACAAGCATATGCACAGAGATACACACACACAGGGATATGCAAAGAGACACATACAGACATACACACACATGCACACACACAGGGATATGTACAGATATCTATCTATACACACACACACAAGGATATGCACAGAAATGCATATAGACACTCAAGCACACACAGGGATATATGCAGAGACACATACAGACATACACACACATGCACACACATAGGAATATGTGGGCGTGGGCGTGGGCGTATGCGCGCGCACACATACACACACACACACACACACACACACACACACACACACCTGAACTATGCTGTTTCCTGCTTGTGATTCATGCACATCAGTACCCTCCAGGTCCTTAGGGACGACACAGATGAGTCCAGGGAAACTGAAGGGCTCACTCAGGCTCCACAGCAGGCTACGCTGACTCGGGATTTGAGCCTGCTCTCCAGGCTCCCTGCCCTCTGCTCTTCCTCCTCGGACCCTTCATGGATACCTATAATAGTGCAGGGTATGCCTTACTTTGTCACCCCAGAAACCCTTCATGGGCTAACAAGATGGGTAAAGGTGATTGCTGCCAAGCCTGATGACCTGCCTTCGATCCCTGGAACCTACATTGTGGATGGAAAGAAGTGACTCCTGTAAGTTGTCCTCTGACCTCTGTATATGTCACACGTGTATGTACCTACATGCACATAGCCTTTGTAATTAAACAGAATCTGTCTGAGATAAAGGGAAACTGAGGCACACTGGTGAAGTCGTTGATACTTCACTTCTTCCTGCTTGTGCTTTTGGAGTAGAAGAGTGAAGGACGCCTGGTCAAGGGTAGTTCAAAATCAAGAAGAACACCTTTAGCACCAGAACATGGTCCAATCAAAGGCAATTGGTGAGAGAGGATAAGCATGCTTTTGCACTATAAAATGGGCATATTGCAGACTCTCACAGCACTGTGAAGGCACTTACTGTTTGATACATGTTTTAGCAGAGGGCCAATACTCTTAGCTATGACATTATTAGAGGGCACAGCACCCTCAGGTAAGGCAAACCGACTTTGATTGGCACTGAGGTGCTGTGGGACAATGGTCTTGTTGCTTATAAAGATTTGTCACTTGTATTTTAATAAAGCACTGATTGGCCAGTAGCCAGGCAGGAAGTATAGGTGGGGCAACCAGCCAGGAAACAGAGTTGGGGCAATGAGAACAGGAGAATTCCAGGAAGGGGAAAGCTCAGTCTGCAGTCCCAACCCAGCTGCAGAGGAAGCAAGATGAGAATACCTCACTGATGAAAGGTACCAAGCCACGTGGCTAGCACAGACAAGAATTATGGGCTAATTTAAGATGTAAGAAAGAGTTAATAAGAAGCCTGAGTTACTAGGCCAATCAGCTTATAATTAATGTAGACCTCTGTGTGTTTCTTTGGGACTGAAAGGCTGCGGGAGCAGGCAGGACTGAAATCTCTGACAACACTGAGGACACAAGACACACCTATGGTCCACACACCAATTCAACTGGAAATGGAAATGATGCAATGTGGATTTTTAAAGTAGCTAAGCAGGACCCTACCAGTGGGGACTGCTCACCTAGTCTCCACACAGGCAGACTCGATGCCAAGCTCCTCCAGGCAGCTGTCAGAGTATGCCAAGTATGCTGAGCATACCTTACCATGGACAGGCGTATCTGAAGACCTGACATATATCCCAGCTAGCAGCAAGGAGGTCGAAGCACCAGGCTATGTGGCCAAGGAAAAGCAGAGGTGGAAAAACAAGGTTGGTCCTGCTGGAGTCATTTCTGAAGTCAATTGCTCTCTGACACACACTGTGACCTCTGGCAGTCTTAGCACAATGCCTGACCTTCATGACCACCTATGAATATCTGCTGAACAGAACGGATCAATACAAGACCAAAGTCAAATTAGAATCTGAAGCTCAAAAATCATTATCTTGTCATTTCCCATCATCAAACTCTCTCAGCAAAAGTCAGAATTTCTGTCACAGTGCCCTGGAGTGACCTTTCACTTCTTTCCTGTGGTCCCTGGTTCTTGGTCTTGTATCACTGGGGGACTAAGAATTCCCGTTTGATTACCTCCCAACACCTCTATTAATTTATGTGATGCTGTCTGGCCAGAACCTTATCTCTGTTTAACGTGAACCTGAGAAAGGAACACCTCTGGGTCACATCTTTGAAATACCAAGTGCCTTCATTAATGCTTGGCTCTGGTACAAGTAAGAGACCCATGAACTCCTTGGAGCATGGCTGGTCAGGGGCTGGGCCACAGGGCACCTGGCAGCCCTAGCTAAGCCAGGGCTGTTGGTGGCTGAGCATACAGATCGGATGGCCAGGCTGGACACTGTTGGCAGCTCCAACTACCATATGACACCCATCACCGTCCCATCACAAAAGATGCAAGTACTCAAACTCTACCAGATGTGAGCTAAGTAGGGTGTTTGCTTTCCAGAGTGCATGCTCTGCATTCAGTATAATCCACCATTCCAGGGCACATTTAATTTCACATTTTACTGTGTCTTGGAATTTGAGCATGTCTTGTGAACTAAGATGTCATGCAATTAACCAACAGGGCTTTTTTTTCTTTCTAAGTGGTACCCAGACTGTTCAGTTTCTTCCAATATTGTCACTGCTACCATTTAGTCAGCTTAGCCACCCTCTGATGTGATGTCACCTACTTGCATCACAGTGTCACAGGGACACAGGAAGCCCAGTAGTACAGCCTAATTAAAGAATTTCCACGGGGAGAGAGGACCTGGGATTTGCAAGGATTGAGCTATCAGGCCAGGAGTGGGAAGGTTTATAATGAGTGTAGAAAAGAAAAATATCATGAGACATCAGTCAAGCTAGAGTTTCTAATCTATCTCCCGTACTGGTTAATCAAGAAGACTTAAATTACCGAGTGTCTCAGTTTTCTCACCTATGAAACACTGTCCAGAACTTTCCCATTAAGAGCAAGAGCACCCGAAAACACAAAAATTAAAAAGTGGGAAGTTTTGACCCAGGGCCCGCATTTAATAGTAGACAAAAATTAGTGGTAACCATGTCACTGGCAGTGTTGATGGTACTAGAGAAAAAAAATGGCACCAAAGAAGCAAACACATCTTGCACCCACTGTGACATCATCAGCTAGCATAAAGATATGAACATCAACTACAGTGTAGCTATTCTACTCAACTGATTGCATATTTCTTTGCCACTACCATTACCACTCTAATTCTTTTCCATGTTGAGAGCCACATATAATCCTCCTGCTGATGGGTACCCCATTACCAAGGTCCCCTCATGGGCATCCCTTTGCTTCAGTAAATATAGTCGAAGCGTACAGCTGGCAAGTGCCATCAAGGCTTTCTAATGCAGCCATACTCACCTTGGGTTTTGTGAGTTAAGCTGTGTGTCCAATGAATTTCTTCACTCTCCCACTGTAGTGACACAGTCTTCCAACATCATGTTTTCTCATTGATTATTACGGCTTACTAAACTATTTGAACTTGATCGGCCCTACATCATCTCCCTTCTTTTCATTCTCTCCTTGTTCCCTGGTAGTAGGGCTCTCTGCCAATCTTCACTGGCCTAGATGCTCACCCTTGCATCAGCATCTGTTTGATCTCATGCCCATTAGCATTTCCTCTCTAGTTTCTTGAGGTTATTTCCCCACGATCCAGCTATTAAATTTTTCTTAAAACTTTCAAACCTTGGAATAGAGAAAGGAATTGCTCACAGATGCAGGACAGGTTTTGAAGACATAAATTAACTCTGGAGAATGAATTCCACCATGCGGACTATTTCAGTGCTCTGTATTAGGTTCAAAATAGGTGAGGCATATTGAATGTACTATGCTGAAGAAATCAGAAGTTTCATTTTAAACCCATTAACTAAGTAAATGCTTGGAGATCTGAAAGACTTTAATAAACAGGCACGTCTCACCTGTCACCTGGTATTGCCAACATTTGTAAGCTAACACACTTAGCTTCCTTATGAATTCTGGGTACTTAAGTGGTCACTGAATTAAATGAATGGGTGAAACATTTTTACCTGGACTTGTGGGAAAGTGGGTAGGTGGGAGAAAGAACAGTAGAGAAAATCAAAAAGAGAAGGAGGAAAATAGATCAATAGGGATGGCGGATTGAGCAATTCAAATCAGACATTAGGTTCTTCATTGTTATTATTTAATCTTATTTTTAAAGTAGGCATGTGAAACACTGGTATAATCTGTCACTGGTGTCAAAGACATTCACTGTCACCATCTCCTAATTACTCAGACTCAGAGGCAATGTTCCCATGTGACTGAGGAGGCCATGGAAGGCCTGAGAGGTAGAGTGTCTGCATCTAATTCTATACCACAACCCAGCGGCAGATCTGGAACTCAAGCCCTCAGCTCCTCAGTCCTGTGCTCCTTCTCATCCCCCATGTCACCAGAAGGGGCGAGAGGGCAGTGCTGGAGGCAGCACATCACTACTTTCCTTGTCCCTTCTCGTCGAGATCTTGGCTCTATTCAGATTTAGGATGCTGTAGACGAGTGTGTTGGGATACACCCGTAATCCCAACACTGGGGAAGCTGAGATGGAATTGGTAGTCAAAGGCCAGCCTGGACAGCAAGAACCTGAGTCAAACAAACCAACCAACCATAAAAGACAGAACCAGCTAAAGCAGTGGCTCTCAACCTGTGGGTCACGACTCCTTTGGAGGTTGAGCGACCTTTTCACAGGGGTTGCATATCTGATACCCTGCAAGTCAGATATTTACATTATGATTCATAACAGCAGCAAAATTACAGTTATGAAGTAGCAATAAAGATAACTTTACAGTTGGAGGTCACCACAACATGAGGAAACTGGTTAAAGGTTGAGAACCACTGATCTAAAGGACTCATGGTCCTTTGACCCAAGGTGTTTTATCTATCTCAGAGAACAACATCCAAACATAATGGGGGGCTGCGGACATGGTTCAGGTGTTAGAGCACTTTCCGTGAATGCATGAAGTCCTGGGTTCTATCTCCAGAACCACCCCATCCCTCTCTCACCCCCTACCAACACATCCATAGCCTCAGGTTACTACAGCAGGGGACCCAGCCTCTAGCCCAGGCAAACTGGAAACAGACTCCGCTCAGGTTTTCCTGACCAGTTCTTTCTGAGTCCCAAGTCTTCTCCTTGATGGCAGGGGGTCACTGAGCTAAGAACTTACACTGTCTGTGTGTCTTAACATACTTTATGTCCCTTACCTAGAGTCTGACACTTGACCTTTGACCTTCACAAACCAAAGGATAAATTCCTGATAAATTCAGGAATTCCTGGTAAATTCAGGTCTCAAGTGCTGTTTGCTGGCCATCTTGTCTGTGAGCATTCTCCGTTGGACCTTGGATTAACTATCAGAATGCAGCTTAGGACCTGGACAGATAGGCCACCCTCACTCAAATGACCAGGAGGCTTCATAGTGTCTAGCACAAGCCAGCCTTCTTTACCAGGTAGCTATAATTCTCATAGCCCATCTATAAAGTTGTTGGTATTATTTCCAGTTTACATATGGGCGAACTAAGGCTTAAAGAGGCTCAGCAAACTTATCAGTATGGAATAGCTAATGAGTGATCGGGCAGGAGATCAAATCCAGTTTTGCCTGACGCCAGAGCCTGCACTGTGTGAACACACCCCACCACGCACCCAAGCAAGGATTCCCTAGACTTGTCAGCAAGTGTTTTAGTGCTTTGTTTTCAGACCCCAACACACCAAAAGCTTGGACTCAAGCTTCTAAGAAAAGGTGTCTTTTTCTGATAGTTCCTTCATGCATGAACAAACATCCCCCAGCAGTATGAACAATTTTGGCAGCGGCAGGCACAGCTCCCTCACATCTGATACAGATTGGAAGCAGAGAGAAGATAAGAGGTGTGTGCATTACAGATTATGGGCAAATGGCTCGGCTGAGGAAAAGATTTCCTTGTCCTGAGAAATGACCTTATGGCAGGAAACGAGGAGATGCTACGCGCTGGCTGGATCGTGAGATGCTAGTATAACAAAGCAGGTGGAAGGGGAAAGAAGGCGAAGAGGAGGGGAGAGAGCAGCTATGGCTTCCACCTTCCTTCTACACCCAGGTGGTAAGAGAGGAAGGAGCTGAGCCATAGCAGTGAACCTGAGGATAGCAGGAGCAGAGGTGGCACTGGCACAAGAAAGGGGTTACGCGTTAGCCCTATGTCGCACCTGTGTTTACATGAGGCAGGTGTTCATGGGCCTTGAACGTCTTTGAATTGTGGATTCCAGAAGCAGAAACAACAAAAGCATAGTGCTTTTATAAACAAGCTCTGCTGGAAAACCAGATTCCTGGCTGAATGGGATAAGGCCATTGGTGAGGGGCAGCCCCTTTGATAATAACTTCTGAATGCACAGACAAAAGGCTAGGAGGAAAAAGCTATGTGTCCTTTGCCCTTGGAGTATGTACACTTTGCTACCTGTTGCACAGTGGGAAAGAGGCAGAGAACAAAGCCACAGCGGCTTGGGTTAGGGACAGCTGGTAGCCAATGGAGCAGCGGGTACGGCTGGCCCAGAGAAGTCTTGACTAAGCAAAGGGTCCCCATAGACGTATTTTGAGTCTTGGAAGATAACAGAGGTGTTACCTGTGTGGAAGAAGGGCATCATTCCTGGCAGGGAACTCTGTCATAGCCTAATGCCATTATTTTGGCCAGACAGCATGGCTACTTTGATTGGCATGTGGCGAGGTGTAAAAGCACTGTGAGAAATACCTGCCTGCGATGACCATGACACCTCATGGCCTCTGTTTGCTGGTCTATGAACTGGAGAAACAATGCCTGCCTGATAGATGTGGGGAGGAGTCAAAGGCCAGGTGTATGTTAAGGGTCCAGCTTATTCATAAGTGCTCTGTGGATGGTCTGTTCCTCTATACTTGTTACAATCAGAAGTTGTGGTTGTGGGCGCGAGGGGCTTGGATTAGTTGCTTTTCTCATCTCTGTGATCAAACACTTGTCAAAAAGCAACTTGACAGCAGGCAGAGTTCATCCTGGCCTATAGTTTAAGAAGGAAAGAATACATTGACTCCCTCCTCTGGCAAGATTTCTTCTCTGGAAGGTTCCACAACCTTCCAAAAACAGCACGACCAGCTGAGGAGCTAGTATTTAGACACAAGATCCTGTGGGGACATTTCACATTCAAGCCACAGTAGGACCTCTCTTATTCAGACTCAGAAAGACCCTGAAAGGGACTGTAGGCAGCTTTGCCTCAGTTGGTAGACTGCTGGCCTAGCATCAACCAAGCCATGTGTTTGATCCCTCATACCAAATAAAACCAGATATGGTGGCATATGCCTGTAATCTTAAAACCCAGGAGGTGGAGGCAGGGGAATCCAAAGTTCATAATTATCATCTACAAGTTCAAAGCCAATCTGGGCTACATGAGATTCTATATCAAAATAATAATAATCTTAATAATGAATGTAATATGCATGCAAACCCAGCACTCAGGAACCTGGGTCAAAAGAATCAAGAATTCTAGGCTAGCCTGGGCTATATCATGATACACTTTTTCAACATACAAACGAAGCAAAACAAAAAAGCTGGACTATCTCAAACATAATATTATGCCTTCCTCTAAAGGAAGTTAGGAAGGGGACTCCCCTGGACATCCTGAAGAGCTCCAACTTCTCTTCCTCTCCTCATGGTTTTCAGTGTGAAGTTGCCTGTCTCCTGGAGATGAGGGGGCAGCCCAGAAGGGGCAGGAGTCTTGGGGTACCCAGTCTGACAGCCTCTGCCCCACTGCATGTTTGTATGCCACAGGTACATGTACGTATTCGTGATTCTTTGTAAAAATGTGTAACTTTCCCTGTAACTCCAATGCCGAGAGAAAGGCAGGGGAGGGGCCGAATTAAAGTCAAAGATAATTGTCATTGATCGATCTACTTAATGGCCTGAAAACGTCCAATTAGAGCAGTGTGCACACACAGCTGGCTGCTGAGCTACAGGACAGCATGGTGTTCTGCCTGAATCAAGGTGCCCTGTGGATGGCATAATTAGCTTCATGGAAAGACCCTTTGGGATTTGACCTCTATTGTTCATGCCCTGCCTTCCAGGGGAGAGAGCCTGGATTCCACGCAGCCGGGGAGGGCACGGTGAGATGGCACCACCACTACCACATTCTGTAGTGGCCAGTGAGGACACTTAGCATTCAGAAACACAAGGCATTGCATTTAGTAAGATTCTTTCTTTCCTTTTTGCATATGAGCTGAAGGTAGGGGGTTATCAGGATGAATCTCATCAAGAAAAGCCCAAGAGAGAGACTCCATCTAGTGGTAGATACCTTTAGCCAAAGAGACCATGACTTGCTTTCCAGCGTTCCCTAAATCTGGGACATCATGAGGTCTACTAAGTCTCTGAGCAGAAAGAGGACCAAAATAAGGCTGACTAACCTGTGGTCCTTTCCACATCATAGTCTGACCCACAACCATCATGATGTGACCCTCCCCACCTGAGCTTTTAAAAGATGAAGCCTTTGCAAGCTTTTCACTGTAGTAACCATTACCGGAGCCCTCTATCTGGGAAGTATTCGGTAACTACCTATGGAATGAGTGCATAAGGAGCAACCAGAAGACAGCCTGAGCTACCCATCTGCAAAAGCCTCCTCCGGGCCCCCATCCCAAGCCAGGCGAACTAACAGAACCAAAGCGAGCATGGCTCATATGGAGCAATGGACCACGCTTACCACAAGTCCTGCTTTTGTGGAGTATGGTGGGAGCGGAACATGGAGGCTGAAATTCTCAGGCCTTGCCAGACCCGTGTAAAATGAGATGCTCAGTTTTCCCTGTAAATGCAGTCTTGATCCACTTGCAGACTGTGGCCTGTGTAAACTATTCAAGGCTCATGTGCACTTTCAGGAGATGTGTTCAAAGGAATTTCATCTTTAGACATTATGAAGCTGTACTGTTAAAAAAAAATCCAAGAACCTATTCATGATACAAAGAAAAAAAAATCTCAGAAAAGTAGAAATAAAGAGGCGCTTCTTCCACTTGATAAAAAGCACCCTACAAACCTCCACAACACTTTCTAAGGCCTGGAAGCAGAGAAAGAGCCTTTCTTCACTTTTGTGTAAGAACAGAGCTGTAAGCTCTTGCCAGTGCAACAGGCGAGAAGGAAAATAACAGAAAGAGAAACCATAGCGGGGAGAACTGAACTGATCCCTATTTGAAACGGCATGAGTGTCACCTATAAAAGTAAGAACAACCTCAGGGAATTGGGAAGTGAGTTTAGCAATACTTCAGTACACGGAAATCAATTTTGATTCTATACACGAGTGTATTTGCCAAATTTGGTGGTGTTGAAGCATAACACCTTGAGAGAACAGCTTGAAGAAGGGACAGTTAATTCGGGCTCCTGGGTTAGAGGCTTCAGCTCATGGTCACTGTGATGGGCTTGGCACCATGAAGATTCACCTGGGAAGGCGGTGTTGATGAGGAATTATCTAGATTAGGTTGGCCCGTGAGCACGCTCATTGATGGATTTTCTTAACTGGGTTAATTAAGGTGGAAAAAGCCACCTTGAATGTAAGCAGCCTCATTTTATTGGCTGGGCCCTAGAGTGAATGGAAAGGAGGAGCTGAGCACAGGGATGCATGCATTAGTTCACCTCTGTGCTCTAAACCGTGATGCCTCAAGTCGCCCCCACTTTAACCTCACACCGGTGACATTAGCCTAGAACTATAGGCCAAATAAGCCCTTTCTCCTTTAAGCCACTTTTGTCAGGGTATTTTTTTTTATCACTGCCACGAGAAATAAAACTAGGATGGTCACTTGTCTCTCTCTGTGCCAGGCCTGTAGTTATACAGCACATCAGACACCATGGGGACATATGGTGATGCTCACTCACCTCAGAGAGCCTAGGAAACAGAGAGGAAGGAAGTTCCAGCCCCTTGCCACTTTCCTCCTGTCTAGGCTCTCACTGTAGGTGATGCGTCTCTCATTCAGAGCAGGTCTTCCACCCAGTCAGACCCAGAGATGCGCTTCCTGAGCCGCTTAGGTACTTCACAGCCCAATCAAGACACAAGAGCCATCAGTACAACTAGCACTAAAAGCACAGCCTGGTGAAATGAAAACAAAATACCAATTATGGGTGCTAAAACCTGAACTGTTTATGGTTGAAATATGCAGAGAATTTGCATGTTTTGAACGACATGCTTTTTATGAAGCAAATATCTTAATAAATGGAGATGCTCAGCTATGTTCCTGGATTGATGGAGTCAACATGTCAGTTCTTTGCTCTTATTGATTTTCAGGTTTAATGCAATTACTAGTAAACTCCAGGAAAGATTTTTGTAGCTAAAGATAGATTGTTCTGAAATAGTTAAGGTAACTGGTACAGTTTAAATGGTTTTGAAATAGATAATTAAGTGGCAAGAATTGGTCTGCATGGCTAACTGGGGGACAGCAGAGCCATGTGTGTCGCTATTGAAAAGACAAGGGCTGGAGTGAGAGGGTGGCCCTGGCTGTGTTGGTGACCCCTCTGCTCCTGCAGGCATGCTGGAGTCTTGGTTATGGTATGAGTTTGGAAGACATTAGTAAGAGAAAATGTGATACACAGGATCTGTCTTTTTTTCACAGCTGTATATAAATCTGAAAGTGTTTAAAGTGAAAAAAATAAAACTCTAGGTCTCATAAAACTTTTTATAGAACTTTGAGCATGTGTGCACATGCACACGTGCGTGTGCACACACACAGACGAGTGCATACAGAGTGGGTGACATTTGAGTAAAGTCTATAATCTAGTTAATTGTATTGGCTTAGTTAAGTGCTTTGTGCCAATGTCAGTTTCCTGCTTTTGATAATGTAATACGTTATGTAAAATGCTGGGAAAAGCTGAGTGATAAGTGTATGGAAATACTTGGTTAATTTTTGCAACTTCTTGTGAGTCTATAATTATTTTGAAATTTTAAAAAAAAGTTGTTTTTTTTAAGTACTGAGAACAGAAAGGAAAGCATTTATTATCAGGCAGAATGTGAAGCCCCCACCCTGACAGTTCCCTCAAAGCAGGTCTCATAACTTTCCAGCAAAGGTATTTAGGGGTGGGTGAGGTGGGACAGATGATAGTGTAGCCTCAGGGGTCTTCCAGGTCAGAGCTCATAGCAGTAAAGTGTGGGAGGGGCACACAGTTTTCCCTTCTCTAGAGCCCCAAACTGGTGCAGGATGAAGCCAGTATTCCAGGAGCCCCCATCTACTGCAGAGGGTGAGATGAGAGTTACAGTCTTGAGTTACAGTCATGTCCATATTTGGACCGTTCACTCGATTCTGCTCCTCCTTACAAATGGCTTCTTCATACGGGTCATTAGAGAAATGAACAGGGTGTTAACAAAGAAGCGAGCCAGAGGAGATAGCCTCCTCTTTCCTGCACAGACTGTTCTGGGAATATGGCGGTATTGTGAGGCAGATGGGGACACATCATCCTGGCAGGGTGTGGCAGGAATCCCAGAAGAGTGTGCACACACACATGTGTATATGTGTTGTGCATGTGCAAGACTGATTAACTTGTTCTGTAATAGAAGGACCTCATCTGCTTGCCCATCTGTGAAATGGGGAGGTTGTCAATATTCCTGTTACCCTAGGTCTAGCTGGCTCCCAGCCAAAACTGGAATATGGGATAATTGGTCTAGTATTTAGGTACAACAGGATCAGAATGTAGGGTTGGTTATGTAGGGAGACAGAGGCTGCTTTTAGGGCGTAATGTAAGGCAAGGAAGAAGGAAGGGCTGTGCGATCCAGCTGGAGTCTGGGAATGCTGGGTAGACAGCACAAGCACAGCCCAGTGATCTGGCATCCACTTCAACCCCTGTACAGCTACATTCATCACAATCAACATACTGAGTGGTAGTCATATCATGGTGGGAGGTCATGCTTTTGGCTGCCCCTTTGGTAGTTCGGATCCTTCCCTCTAGGCTTACAGTGGAGTATATGGGTGCAGAAAGGCTCCATGTCTGCTATGCACTCATGCATTTGTGGTAGAGTCAATCCCAGAACCACAGATCCAGAGCTCATGCTGTCAACCACGACTTGAAAATTTCTTTCTGGTACTTGCTCTCCTGCTGACACATTTGGAGAGAGCTGGGGCCAGCCACCTGTCAGCTCCGTGGCTAATTCAAGGTATGATGCTGATGCCTGCTGAGGCTTCCTCCTGCCTCAGGGAAGCTGCTTCCTTGGCACCAGAGGAAATGCCATCCATGGAGTGATGACACGGGACTTCATGAACTCTCCCACGCATGTCTCCAGTGATGCCAGTGACTGGGAGATGTGATCTAGAGAACCGAAGACCGGGTGCTAGGAACTGGAACGCACCTGGACTGATAATGCTGGAAGCAGACAGAAGCTGGTTATCAAGAGGCTGAGAACAGGAGCCCTGTGGTCTGACTCAGTGGTAAGGCACTGGCTCAGTAGGCATGAAGACCTAGTGTGCATTTCCAGCACTAGTAACACCCAAACTCTAAAAGTAGGAACTAAATCCTAACTCTTCCAGTTCCCAGCCAGATGTCCTAGGCAAACCTTTATCCTCATTGTCTTGGCTGCATTTTGGGGGTGGGAAAAAAATGAAATGCCAGCAGGCTCAACAAGGATAGAGTGATGAATGGTTTTAGGCTACAAAAGACTTCAGACACTAAGCTTTATTTAGTGAATTGGACCATTACTATTATTACTGGAGAGAAGGAAGTTTCCCAGAGGATTGGATGAGATGGAATATCTTCTAGCCTTTTCCCCTGCTTTGGGTCAGCAGAGATATGGCTTTCTAAAACCTGTGCTCTGTCTTTATCCATTCTTCTATTGAGGGGCATCTGGGTTGTTTCTAGGTTCTGGCTA
>LOJH01041064.1:0-14477 GCA_001685095.1 Ellobius talpinus
CTTTCAAGGTCTTTGAAAATTTTTGCTGGGATTTTGATGGGCATTGTGTTGAACAGAAAAGCCTTTTAAAAAGTTATTTCTAACATAGAATGAGAACACATGTGATTCTGGATGAGTTTTAGAGTTTTTACAGAGAATCTCACTGTTTCATATGAGCCCTGGGAAGGATATGGTGTGGTCATGTCCCCATCATCCAGACTCCTCCCATTTTATATCAAAATCCACCCTTTGACAGACACATGTAAGGTCTGGGAATGTAGCTCAGCTGCTAGAGTACTTGCTTAGCATGCACAAAGCCCTAGATTCAATTCTCAGAACTGTAAACATTTAGAAGTTCAAGGCCATCCTTTGCTATGTAGTGAGTTCAAAACCAACCTGGGACCTTGAAGACATGAGACCTTGTCTCCAAAACCAAAACATTTTAAGCTTTAGAGTAATCTTTTCTTCAGACATTACTTAGCAAAGGGAGGGAAGAAGGGAGGGAGGGAAAGAGAGAAGGGGAGGGAGGGAAGGAGGGAAAGAGAGAATGAGAATGGAACTATTCTAAAGAGGGGCAGAGGAGCTTGAGGTCACACAAAAGGTACTGATGAAGACATTGAAGGCACTGATGAGGTCACATGAGGAAGCTCAGCTCCTGCATTCTGTCTGGACCACATGCGACCTCCAAGCTGGAAAACACAACACTGAACTTTGCAGACTTCACACACTCCCAGCTCTGTGGCTTGGCTAACTGCTCTTATCCAAGCCAACCTCCATGCCCAGCGCTATCACCCAAGAAACGTTTAGGCCTTGGATATAAGCCTCTACATTTCCTCTAGACATGGAGTGGGGACAGAGAGGGGAAGAGCAGTCCCGTGAGATGCGGCAATGGTTTTACCCAGCTGGAGGACAGGAATGGATGATTCAACTGAAAACATTTGCACATGGTTGAGAAGTCAGTGCCAGCAAATGGGGCGGGGAGGGGGAGTGCAGAGAAAAGAACGAAGTATTTTTCTGATGCTCTTAGCTCTTAAGATGATTTTGAAACATGGTCTCAGATTCAATCATCTAGAAAACTCTGTCACCACATGTATATTATTCTAGAATATATGGCAATCTACACAAAGTTCTTTTCCCAGCACATTCAGGGACCTTTCTCATCTTTGTGATTGTCTCCTTTTCTTCTTCAATAACTGTAGGTAATATGTACAACTATCCATGTCACATGCTCTTACATGCTCATGTGCTATATAGTTATATGTACTTTCATCCCTAACATACACCTTATCAGCTATGTTCATGCAACTATACCCAGAGGTTCCATCTCAGAGAATGTGGTCAGACACAGAAAACACTGAAGGTGAAAATTTGTTCATATTTTAGAGACCTTGGCCTTCTGAAGAGTTGCAGAGGGGGAGAATTTTGCTGTAATAACTACCACAATGTTCTCTGTGCTTATCTGAGGAAGAAACAGCAACCAGACAGATGCCTCGGGCCAGGGCAGAGAACAGCAAATGCAAAAGTATTACAAAGCACGCTGCTAGCCTGGCATCCTCTCTTTCCAGGGTCATATGGATAGAAAGCAGCCGGGGAGATGCCCACGGGAGCCCATTGCTTCTTGCACATCACTCAAAAGTCACTCGTTCATTTTTAAAGGGAGAAGAACCTCAAACCATGCAACTGATCGGCCCAGTGGTTAAAGGGAACACCTGGAATGGCAATGGAGGTCAAATGCCATAATGTCTATTGGGACTGCTTGGAACAGCGCAGGGCAATATGTCTTTCAAGTCAAGCAGATTACTGCTAATGCAAATCTCACTTTGCTAAATTAAAAAGCTTCAGTATTTGGTCCCCCAAACACCTCTCTGAATTAGAGAAAGCAGGCCGTACAGTCTCCTGGTTCTGCCAAGTCACAAGAGTTATTTAAGGCATATGGAGGTTTCTTTTCAGTTATAGTAAATTATTGCTATATACAAATGGTCAGACGTATAATGACCCCCAGGAGCCACCATCTAGCTTCAACAGTTGTCTACTCATAGTCAGTCTCACCTCCATCTCGGCCAGCTATTTACATCCAAATACTAATATATAAAACTCTTAACAATATAAAAGTGTTATTAAGTAAAACAAATAAGAACTAATTATAAAATCAATTTTCATTTTTTAAATAACAACTAGTACAAAGAAGATATTCTACCTGTGTTCCAAGTTCCCTGTCAGTAGAATGTAAATAAATGTTTGGCTCAGACAGAGAACGACCAGGTCATAGCATTTGACCTCAGCTTCATGGAGCTGCTCTAGAACCCAAGGAGAGAGGGCTTAAAGCCAGGCCATCTAGAATTCCCATAGTAGTATGACCGTGAAGCCATCCAGAGACAGAAGGCCTTCCCTTCAGCTAGTGTGTTAGTGTGTTACTGCTGGTGGCCAACAACAAACCAAAACCTTCTCCAAATGTTTAAAGTACTTAAATTGTACTGCAGTGGGTGAGGCACTCCCCCATGAGACACTGCAGCAGAGATGAGCCCCAACAAAGGCCATGGGGTCCAAACCTGCTGTCCCAGATGCTCCCTGCTGTGGTGTGGACACAGAGCCACTAAACTCAGCATGAAAGAAAGGGAAGGCCACTTTTGGGAGAACGGATCCATGGAATCCACAGGCAGGGCAACCTGGCAGAGCGAGCCAGAAACCACGGACAACCCTAAGGAATGCTCTTGGCTTCCTGTTTTTAGACTCCTTTCAGACTAATGGTGACTGTCAGCTTGGGGCTCCCAGTTTATTTTAACCTCTGTCTATCCTGGCTGCTTTGCATTAACACAGACCTTTGACTGGGTTTGTTTCTGCTCTCTGAAACAGCTGTTGCTGCTGTTTATCAGAGACGCTTGGCAAACACCCTCTGCCATCCTCTGGATCCTCATTATTAGCCAAGGAGTCATTCATCCCCTATGCATTTACTAGTGTCACCGTGTGCCAGGCAATCCCCAAAATGTTCAGAACACATTGTGGAAAACAAACAACCGAAAAGCCCAGTTCCTCCCTTCTTGACATTTCTATGATAGGGGCAATGGACCCCAGGAAGTGGCCATTATTATTCCCCCGAATACATGGGGAAACTGAGGCTCAGAGTTGTTATATAATTCGCTCATCACAGCTAGGAAATGGCTCCTGCGATTCAGGTTTCAATCTGCCTAGCTCTAAAACTCATGGTCTTTGCCTTTTCGCACAGCGGGCTGTGCCATCGCAGGCTCCCAGCTGAAGCCCACAGCTTCCCACAATGCATTCTAAACAGAGGGCTCAAAGACACAAACCCATTTTCACACCTTTGTGTTCCAAGGCTCCACGTGGTGCAGGTGGAGTCCTGCTGTCAGCATCTTGGAACACAGTCAGAGACTCATCCGGTGTGCACGGATCTTATGGAGATGGTAATCTATTGCTACAGTTTACAGAACAGGAGCACCACATGCGTTCCATGAGCTTTAAAATACCTCCATGGAGAACAAAGGTACAGGATCTATTCTCTGAGAAAATAATAACAAATTAGAACAGGGATGGTTGTGCTAAAGGATTCGTTCTGGCTTTTCAAGGATTTCCCAAGTGTTAATTGTTGTTGCTCCTAAGTTTGCTGTTTTTGATATAACTGCTTTTGCTTTATGTAACATTTCTAGTCGAGTCTAGAGGTATTGGAGGTGTTCTTATATAACATGGCAGAGACCCCACTCTTGGCTCTTGGGCACAGGCAGGTGGAAGATATGAAGGAGGGGCTAGCCAGCTCACAGCAGCCTTACCTGGGACCTCAGTGCCAACTCAGGAAATAAGGTGAGGAGCCATCTGGCACTGGCCTCGGCATAGCCATCTAGCTCTGAGTCATTCATTAGCCTCGGCATAGCCATCTAGCTGAGTCATTCATTAGCCTCGGCATAGCCATCTAGCTCTGAGTCATTCATTAGCCTCGGCATAGCCACCTAGCTCTGAGTCATTCATTAGCCACTAGCCCCAAGACCCCCTCTCATTCTTCAACCTGTTCCTGTCTGTTCATTCCGGGAAGCGCTCAAATAATGGGAGGAGCAAGCCTGGGAAGAGGAGAGTGACGCCTTAGGTGGCAAAAAGACCCTTTAAAAATGACGCTTCCTGGAACCCGGAGGTAGGAAGGAATGAAGAGACGATATACTGCTCAAACTTCCAATCTGGGAATAGGAAGGGATTATACTCACTACTACACTACCAAAGCACCCTTGATCTGGACTAGGAAACCATTTCTCTGTCGGAGCAGGGATATGCTTTGCTTTGCATTCAGGAATCTACACTTTTCTGGGGCAGAGACCCTGCAGCTCTGTCAGCCTGAGTTCAGGACCTCACATGACGGCCTGGTCACGGGTAGGGACTGAGCATGCTGCCGCTGAGCTTATCTGGCACTTACTGTCCCCACCGTGTGCCCATCATCACTGGTAACAGAGACTTGTGTGAGCTCATGCTGAGTAGGCTGTCAGCTCCTCTGCCCCAGCCCCACCTCCTCCCCAACAGGATTCTCTGCTGCTACATCACTGTTTTAGTTGGAAACTCAACTGCTACCTTTTTTAAAATTTCAGTTTAAAGGAAGAAACGAATACATAAATGGGAAAGCAACTAATCCGCAAAGAAAAGAAGAATGGGAAAGAGGAGTAGCTCCAGAAGAAGCTTGGGATATAGGAAGGAGTCTTGGGTGCCATGTCCAAAGTCTGGGGAATGTGACCCATTAATTTTCTCGCTTGCAGATTCCAAAGGGCACCAACAGTGGTCATGAATCACACACACTCAATGCATTCTGATCTCTAGCCAATGGCAGCTGGCCTCACACCGGAGATTAGGGCTGGTGCCATCCTGCCCAAGTTCAGACCTCAGTCTTATCAGATTAGTAGCTGTGCACCCCTGGATAAATTCTTAGCCCCTCTGTGCTTCTTAAAACTAAGAATAATATCACCTAGGTCTGAGGAAGTGGTTAAGAGCACTTGCTGCATTTGAAGAGGAGCTAGGTTTGGCTTGATTCCCAGCACCAACTTGGTGGCTAACAACAGTCTGCAACCTGAGTTCCAGGGCATCCAACACCATCTTCTGGCCCCCGACATTGTTGTACACACATGGTGCACAGACATACATGCAGGTAAAACACTCACACAAATAAAATAGAAATGAATGAATTTTTAGAAAAGAATCCCATTGCCTGCTACAAAGGCGCTCAGTGGGCATGGAGCGGAGCTTAGTGTCACACACAGTTTGCTGGCAGTGGTTCTATAACTGTTGGTGTCTCGAGTGTGCAAGGCAGAAGACACCAGTGCACACCCGGGAACTGAAGAGGAATGCACCCCTACCACTGAGTGGGTCTATGACCCTAGGCCTGTAGGTGCCTCTCTGACCCTCAGCTCTCTGACCCTCTCTCTCTCTGGCCTCAGCAGTTCAGGAGGTGCCTACCACTACTCACACGCCGACATCTTTACACAGTCTCACTCGGCCCACCGGCAAGTTATTGCTCATCCTTTTCTTTTTTAAAGGAATTATAAAAATAAGAACAATGGGGCTGGAGATGTAGATCATGAAGAGTGCTGGCCAAGCACAATCTAAGCCCTGGGTTCCATCTACAACACCAAAAGAAAGGAAAAATCTCATGTGGATATGTGAGAAAGTGCAGGAATTATTATTGAAAAATAAGTAAAAATTCCCTGCCTGAAAAGCCAGGTGACACTGGTGCCAGTCCTCGCTGTCTTCTTCTGAGTGCACACGAGCCAGCATGCTTTCATTTGTATAACCAGGGCACACTCTGCTGAGGCATCACCTCATGCATGGCCTTTGATTAAAGACTTTAGGAGTCCCCGGTACTGCTTCCCACTGGGTGCAGAGCTGAGACCCTGCCTCAGGTTTCACACCTGGTCTGACAATCATCACATGAGCTTGGAAGGCTTGGATACTTCCTTTAGGACAAGGAAGGTAAAAATAAGAGCAGTTGGGGCAAGGGATATAAGGTCCCAAAGGCTCTAGGATGTCCCCTTCTTACCACAGCTGTGCTCAGATGAAGACCGACCAGGGAGGGAGAAAGGGCTGCCTTGTGGTTTTCTGGGAGTGGCTAGTTATGGTGGGCTTTCAAGTTCCCTTAGGCCAAACCCCAGCATTCTGGGGTGTGAATAACGCTCTGGCAAGGAGTCTCAGCTCCAGTAACTGGCTATATGCAAGAGTTGTCTTGGCATTGTGCAGTTTTCCCTCTCTTCCTTTTAGGTGCTGTATGGGGTGGCTCCTGCTTGGGTCGGGTCCATGAGATGACAGCCCTTCTGGGTTGATGGCTGGAGCGCTGGTGCTGTGGGCTCCTGCCAGCTCCTGGGCATCATCAGATGCCATGCAGGCTTCTCCTTTTCTGTGCCTGCCACCCGCCCACCTCACAGCTGTGACAGAACAAATACATTTGAACGTCGTCCTGAATGGCCCCTTGCAGGCATGAGTGGCAGGTCCTGACACACCTCTCATGCAGACAGAAAATCAGAAGAAAAAAGCCAGCTTGACTTTCACAGGCCCCTTGTTTCTGCTCTCTAGGCAAATCCACAAAGAAAGGAATAGGATTTTTAAAGTCACTAGAGGACAAAGGTGTTGTTTTTTGTCAACTGGTAAACAAAAGAAAAAGCCAGCTTAATACAATCTGCATAGAGGGTGCACTGCAAAAGCCACCTCCTCCTTCCGGGACCTCTTGGTCCTGGGGAAACACTGCAGTCCCCTGTTAGCAGCACCAATCAAAACACAAGCATGTCAAGAGAACACACATGAGTGACAGTATTTAAGAATCTGTGAGCCTTTTATTACTGCAAAAGCACTAATGAATATGTGGATTACCCTGTCTGGAGCACAAATATGCAGCTCTCCCAAGCTTCCTTTCACCTAGTTCTCACCACCCCACTTCTTCCTCAATAACATCAAACATAAGACTCCTTCTGACTCCCAAGTATCTCACGGGATGTCGGAGAACAGTGCATTTTCTACCCTGCTTTTCTTAACAGAAGCCCTTGCATGCCAGAGAGGGCAGGAAAATCTCCCCGTGTAAGTCATGGCTGATACTGTCAACTCTGAGATGACTATTTGGCCCATGAATCATGCAATCCTTAGTCCACAGTATAAAAATGATGCCACCGAGTTTCCAAATGATGACTCGACAAACAGTACGGCGAGAACAGAACAGTGAGGACCCACTATCATTTCCCTTCAGCAGTGTTAGCAAACACAGTCTTCAGAACAGGGAGAAATGCATGGCACTGTGGCATCTTCCGCTACTGTGTGTTGCTTCTCATGGTAAAGCAATGACAGACAAAGCCAGTTGATGTTTAAATGCCACGGTATGGCCAGCTCTGGAACAACTGTTTCCGTCTGAGGATATTTGAGCTTGAATGGCAACATTAAAACAATGTTAGGAAAACTCCTAGATCTATTAGATAAATCAACACCTATGCTACAGCCATGAATGTTACTGGCAGGCTCTGTCTGGTTACCAACCTCCAAAATATATAGGCTGGTCAATGAGGTCTACATGTTCCTCTGTGAGTCAATGAGATCTACATGTTCCTTTGCAGGTCAATGATGTCTACATGTTCCTCTGCGGGTCAATGAGGTCTACATGTTCCTCTGCGGGTCAATGATGTCTACATGTTCCTCTGCAGGTCAATGATGTCTACATGTTCCTCTGCAGGTCAATGATGTCTACATGTTCCTCTGCAGGTCAATGAGGTCTACATGTTCCTCTGCAGGTCAATGATGTCTACATGTTTCTCTGCAGGTCAATGATGTCTATATGTTCCTCTGTTGGGGACCGTGGCAGGCAGATGAAAATCACCCTTATGGAGTTAACTCTCTCACTACATCTAATATATTTGGACACAAGGGTACTAGAGGATTTGAAAATAAAAGTTTAGTACAATTTTGAAGCATACCAAATCCAAATCTATTATAGGTTTAAAAAACCATTTATTTTTTTAAAACACACCCTATAAACAAAGCAACAATAATAATTTAGTTAAAAGTGAGTCAACACACCCCACAGGCAATTTATATGACTTATTGGATTATAAAGGCACAAGGAAAAGAGGAACAGTGGAAAAGATTGGTGGATTCAGAAAGGTGGGAGACATGAGGGCAGAGCTGCCTAGCTGAGCAGAAGCTTATCCCATGCCCCTGCAGCCTTCCCCACCTTCTGCCATGTCAGAGATGCGCATGTATGGAGTTGGGTAGGGGAGGGTGAAAGGCAAGAGGGAGGAACCTTCGATATCAATCAAAATTTGGTCAGGCATCAGGAACTTCTAGGCCCATCTGTGCACTTCCTTATAAAATAATCCAGTTTTGAAAAAGAACCTTGCTAAATACATTTCCCGAGAACCAGATTGTCCTGGTTATGATCAGGGTCATAACCTCTACCATGCCAGATCATGCTTGGCCGGCTGGAGATGCTGCTGACTGGTAAAGTGTTTTTACCAAGGTCCCAGGTTACTACAACAAACAGATAAACAAATACAGCAGATAGATTTATCCAGAGTCTCCTTGACTCCCACCCCCATAAGATTTATCCAGAGTCTCCTTGACTCCCCACGTTTCCTGTCAGTAATTCTTCATCCACTACCCACCTTTTCAGGTTCTTGACTACAAATTCCCATTGCCCGTGCTGCATTCAGAGTTGAGTTCAGTATCACTTCCCATGGTCTCTGGGGTCCTGAATAATGTTGTGTTTATTGATCTTTAACAAGTGTTTAGAACCTTGATCACTAGTTATGAAAACTTTAGCTCTGTTTTTCAACTGTTTACTCAGATAGTCTTTAATTCCCCTTCCTCTGTCCCTCTCTTCCTTTCTTCCTTTCCTTCCATCATAAGCTGAATGCCTATTTCAAGCCAGACACAAAAAAATGAGATAAAATAAATGCAAACACTAATAAAATAAAAAAATAGTTAAAAATAATTATTGCTCCAACGGAGGGCTTTGAAAATAAGCACCGAAGCCAGTGGGGTCAGTGGACTATACCTTTACTTTGATTTCAGTAGAAAGTTCCTTCCAGACAGAAGGAACAAGTTTATAAAAGTCATGGTGGGGAGTCCCCTGGGAGAGGGGCTCAGGAGGAGCTGGAGAGGGCAGCAGGCCCCAGGCTGTGAAAGCTGGCATGGGTCTGTCAAAGGCCATGGGGGAGTCCCTGAGAGAGAAAGCGGAGGAAGACAAGGCATGATAGAAGCATGCTGAGCTCACTGGTGGCTGGAGAGACATGGAAGGCTGAAGGAGGCCAGCTGGCCGCCCGAGGGGCAGGTATTGGTGACCAGACCCTGGAAGTCAGACAGTAAATATTCCAGGGATTGTGGGCCAAGGGGCCGAATGAAAGATAGCCCATGCAGCAAAAGAGAAATGATTTCTACAAAATGTTTATTGCCCAAATTAAGAATATAGAAATAAGAATTAAATTAATTACTAAAACACAGATCCACAAGTGAGAAGGAAGTTCTTTTTGGTCAAATAACATTTTTCTTGGTTGCTATGCCAGCGCTAGAGCAAAAACACAGCCACTGATGATGTGCAAATGAATGAGTGCGCTTGTGCTCCTGTGAACTTTATTTGAATGCCATGTCATTTTTATCTGTCATGAAATATTTTTCTTTCAGTTCTTCACCCCAGCTATTTGACTCGAAAGCACCTTAGTCACAAGCCAGGTTTGGACCACAGGTTGCAGCTTGCCAGCTCTCTGCAGCACGGCCTGATTCTAGATGGGTGTAAGTGCTTGCTTAGGCAGGTTATGACTGCACTTCTTGCTGTGGGATAGCAGACGGCTTGTGATATAAGGTCATCCTAGCGGAGATCCATTTCAGAAGCAGCGTTCCCGGCGTGATTAGAAGTGTTCTGTATGTAAGAAGGGTTGTGTGGGGGGTGTTGCACAGTAGCAGAGCCACTGTCTCCTTTGAGTGGGCCATGGGTTGATCCCCAACATGTAAGAAAAGAGATGTAATCTCCGTGAGATTCTTAGAATCTCAACAGCATTCTTTCCCCCATCAACTCAAAATTTATTTATCATTATTAATGTGTGTGTGTGTGTAGATAAGAGAACAACTTTTGGGGGTCAATTTTCTTATTCTGCCTTTCTGTGGGTTTTAAAAATCATACTGAGGCTTGCCCAACAAGTGCTTTTTCCTCCTGGGTCATCTTGCTGTCCCTTAACAACTCTGAACTTGGTGGCTTCAGCATTCCTGGGTAATATTCCTGAATCAATTGTATTTTGGAAATTATATACTAATTGGAGTATGATTTTTAATGAAGATCTAGCATGCTGTTTTGTGAACTGGGAAACAATTTTTGACTCTCCTGTAATTAAAAATTTTTTATTCTTTTTTACCATTACAAGTAATCTATTTATTAAATGTCATGTAACTAGGTATTCTTTTTTCAGAATATCAGAAATGCTTATTATTTTCACAATTTTAGTGTATTTTTTAATTGAGAATAGTTTTTTTCATACAATATATTCTGATTTGTTTTCCCCTCCTCCACCTCCTTCCAGATCCTCTCTACCCACTCACCCACCCAAATCCACACTCTTTCTCTCTAACTCATTAGAATACAAACAGGCATCTAAAAATAATATTAATCACAAAACTAAAAAAAACAGAATATGACAAAACAAACACACAAACATAAAAAAAGTCAAAGAAAAAGCACAAGAAACACATACAGATGCTGAGATACAGATATCTACACACACAAAACCCCCATAAGAACAAGATCAGAAGCCATGATAGACAAGCAAAGGGATCTGTAAAGTTAAAAAAAAAATGCCCAGACAAGAAAGTGTGACAAAAGCACCCTGAAAACCACCACTGAGTCGGTCGTGTTGGCATCAACTGCTGGGCATGGGGCCTGCCCCTAAGTGTGGCTTATATGCCAGTGAGACTCCATTGGAGAGAACTAAGTTTTCCTCTGTGAGCTGTTGGAGATATTGGAGATAGCTAATGGGTTAGAAGGGGGCTTGTGTCTTCTTCCTTTCGTTAGAGATATGGGAGATAGCTAATGGGTTAGAAGGGGGCTTGTGTCTTCTTCCTCTCTCAGTGCTGGGACCCCAGCGGACAGCTCTGTGCATGCTGCCACAGTCTGTAAGTCTTGCTCTGTCTAGGGGCTTCTTTCCTTGGTGTCTTCCTTCTTCACTGGCTCTCATTGTTAATTTCTTAAGAAAATGGCCTGGAATGAAACTGGTCCTAGAGTACATTCATTTTTTTTTTAAACTGTTTGATCGATACCATCAAACTGCCTCTTAGGAAATCATAATTGTGCTCTCATTAAGAGTTCCAACACCCTGGCCAATTCTAAACCCTCCCATCATCAAACAAGCAGGTGAATCATGTTTTCTCACTATAGGTGATCCTTTTTTTTTTTTAACCAGAAATGATGAGATAAAGGGTGTTTCTATTTTGGTATTTTTAGGTTTTGGAATAGTTGCAAATATATTTTAGAGGGTAAGCATCCAGAATTTAAAAATCTGAAATCCAAAATGCTCTAAATCTGAAAATCCTTTTACCTGTATCTGTTTTCCCATCATCCTTTTCATGTTGATCTATAAGAGCTCTGTAAACACCAAGGACATTAACTATTTTTACCTTTAATATATATGGCAAAGATTTTCCAGATTGCAGAAGCTTATTTTAAAATACTAAAACTTACATAGCTATTTTTTGTTCCGAGTGACCTGTGCCCCCATGAGACACACATTTTAAAAAGGGATGAATGAGACAATGCAAAAAAGCCAAAGAATTTCCTAATGAAATATTAAATTTTATATCAGCTTATCAAATTTATGTATGATCTTTTCTATTTATAATGTAAATTACACAACTGATTTCACTATGTGCAATAGGCATGCTGTCAATACTCTTAAAAGTAATAACCATATATGCCATCTTTAACACTGTGTTATGATGCAGTTTTTAATTTGCAGTGTAACATAAAAAATTAGTTCTCATAAACTATTATTTTTTCACCAGTCTAAAATGTATTTGTGTGCATACCTTTGCGTAAATTCTTTTTGGTTACTTCGGGGTAAAATTCTTAACCACTCTTGAAAAGAGAAACGGCCTGACTACACGATGATGTGCATGGGCTTATTGTTTCCTGTCTAGAACGTTCTAGAAAGAACTGTTCACCATTTAGGGAACTCTAGATGTATATGTCACCAGCAGTGATTGTAAAAGGAGATTTCCCCAGATCCACTAACAACTTTTGATGTGTCTGTTTTTCTGGCTGTTGCATTTCTTCAGGGTCAGCAAATCTAGGATTCACTAATAATTTCCTTTTTATCTTCTTTATTTACAAACTATTCCTCACCAGGAATAGTAGCGATGACCTTAACTTTGAGCATGCGGAGTTAAGTTCAAGCAATGAAACTTCAATACTTATTTTTATTCTGTCTATAGTTTCCTCCATCAGGCAGTATCTGAAGACATTTTTATTGCCACACTTGAGGGGTGTTACTGGCTTTGCACAGGTTGCTGGGGATGTTGTTAAGTGTCCTAAAATGTATAGCTCCCCAGCTCCCTACCCCAGTTAGTTGGTCCCAATGTCACTGGTGCTGAGAGATTGAATTTCCATTGCAGAACAGAATGACTATCCTCCGTGGCCCTCTTCTAACACAAATCAAATGATTAAACTAAAAGTGTGTGGCCTGGATAGAAGTAGATTCGATTCATTGCTTCAGACGCAGGAAACTTCTGTCAATGAGTCCCTTTTCCCAATAGCTTTCACCCAACATGTCACTTGCTGGACATAGAACTGGGTGACTGAAGCCAGCGTATTATCATCACCTTTTGCATGACACCCCACATACAAATTGACTTCTCAGTGTCTTATGGGCCTGACTTCAGCAGGACCCTCTCGCCAGAGTGTCCAGTGAGATGGAAAGTCACTTAGAGAGCCTGGGGAAGCATGCACCATGTGGTGGGAATTGAGAGGGAAATCATGGAGATTGAATTAAGGTACAAATGAGATGTGTAAGGAGTAGGGGGGAGAAACATTTAGTCCAGACTGATTAGACCCCAAAGCAGCCAGAGCCAGAGTCCTAAAGTGTACACCCTGGCACAGGAGAGCTGGTATCACCTGCATTCCAACACCAAGTTCCCATTCAAGATCATTCCAAGGCCAGCGAGGCACAGTAAAACAGAGAGAAAAACAAACAGGCCTTACCGGGGGCCCTGGTGGAGGGGGAGGGGGAGGAGCCCCCAGAGGTGGAGGAGGTGGGGGTGGTGGAGGTGGTGGTGGTGGCGGCGGCACTGGCATATGTCACAGTGTTGGTGTCTCTTGCTTATGAATGGTCCCAGGAGAGTAGTTTCTGGTCTGCAAAGAGAAAAGGATCGTTTTCAACTTGGTGTCTTTTGTACACAGCGGATGCAGGTCTTGTTGACACTTCCCCTCGTTCCTTAGTTCATCTGATTGTGCATTCAGACACTGAGCGCGCTTATCGGGAGGTGGGCTGGGCCACGTGCCCACAAGGAGAAAAGTGGATAGATTCTAATTTGTTGATAAAACTGATGGAATTTACTCTTGAATCTCCACAGAAAGTGAATATGTAACCACACACACACACACACACACACACACACCTCATTCTAAAATGGATTTCCGATGACTGACAATAGCCTGCGGTTTTATCACTTTCAATGAGTTCCACGTAGTATTTTTGTAAACAGTCAGAAAGACACTTGACCTCTCTGCTCAGTGTCACAAGAAGCCTCACACAGGACGCCAGCCTGAAGCACAATGTAGGAAGGGTGTTCACATCTCCCTGCCTCTTTCTTATCTGTCAGCTGCCCCTTTCCTGCATGGCTTTGGTCTGGCTATGGCTAGTCGGGTGATGAGGGGACGGAAAAAGGGACAGACAGAAGTGCAGACAAGCTGGGGTCAGCTGGGCCGTATGCTCTGATGGAGATGCCCCAGCAGGCCTGGGAAACTCAGGCTGTTTATTGTATCTCGCTGATCGAGGAGGCAGGTTTCTTGTACACAGCTGCACAAAGAGGCCAGTTAAGCTAATCTTGGTAGGAGGTCTCTCTCTATAAGAGGGCCGTCTCAGAAGGCAGTGATGGATCCAAGAAGAGAAAGCTGGGGTTGATAGTTTCTGCATACACTGGCTTTAGCTAAACCATTCATACTTGGTCCAGAGGAAGGCTTTGCCATTGCCATGGGCCTGAGGCATTGGGGTCCTTGACATGGCTGTGATCTTGTCAACTACACAATACCCTTGGGACTTCATTTGCTCTCACAGTGTGCAAAGGAACACTCAGAGAAGTGAAACTTTTGCCACAAGTCACACATACACTTAGTAACAGGCAGACCCAGGTCCGGCTCAATGGCTCAGATCCAATCTCTTTCCAATGTAACTTTTAGTTATTGTGGAAGAATATAATATAAAATTTGCCATTTTAACTGCTGTAAGTTGTAACATGAAGGGGCCTGCTTGTTGGGGTTTCTGTCCTGCCCGGTACCCCAC
>LOJH01041065.1:2167-17397 GCA_001685095.1 Ellobius talpinus
CACACACACACACACACACACACACACACACACACACACACACCCCTCTGCATGGGTTAACTGCCAAATTCTTGGACATTTAACTTTTAGTTTTCTCTGAATTTAAAAGTGTTCATAAAGGCAAACTTCTAATAAGACATCTAGCAACTCAGAGAGCTAAACCATCTATGTCTGATGAATGTTGGCAAACTTTAGTACCAGAAAAAAAAGTGGAAGGACGCATATGTACTTACTGACTTTAAAATTGGACCAGAAGTAAATTTTGTTGCCAAATTATGTAAGAATAAAAAAAATCAATCACAGATACCAACAAAGAGATATAAACAAATATTTAAAACTGAAGTCTGCAGCCAGACTTTCCTACACATTTTGAAGAGTTAAGCCATGACTACAAGTTTCTATGTAAGCAACACAGAAGCTTCAGCAAGGGTCTGTCACTTGGTGGCATTTCATTTCATTTCATTCCCTATGTAAAGACACAGGGAAACTTTCAATGTGTGCAATAGAGTGTTAGCATAATCCAGTCTAAGCAGTCAAGTATAACTGGGGGAGCGAAGTAGCGGGGTGGGGGGGGAGCCAGAATTGCAGAGTATAGATCTGGATGGCCTTTTTTGCAAGTAAAACCCAATTTAACTGGTGAAAGTTATTATTTAAAAAATTCTAGCCTAATGTGTCCTAAAGGCATAAAGAAACAGAAAATCTTCCCCCCTCCCCCTCCAGTCCTAAGAGAGGGCAGGGTACCCTGCCCTGTGNCCTCAATTGTGAGCCACATTCAGAGGGTCCAGTTTGATCCCATGCTCGTTCAGTACCAGTCCTGTGTGGATATTTTTTGCCTGTATGTTTATACACCATATGCAAGCAGTGCCTGAGGAGGGCAGAGAGAGAGCTGGATTCCTGGAACTAGAGCTATGTGAGTGCTATGAGCCAAACTTAGACTCTGTGGGAGCAACACGTGTTGTTAACCTCTGAATCCTCTCTCCAGCCTCCACTAGTAAACTTCTAATTCAAACTGCAGATAAAAGTGAAAACAAAATGGGAAGATACCATGCAAACTGCAGAAGAGAGCTGAAATGATTCTACCAATGCTACACTAACATATTAACCTCAGACAATACAGAAAAAGCTGTGACACCAAGGCTGGTTCTTTAAGATAGCTAACTAACTTTTCTTAATATTTTTTATCTAGTTGAAGGAAAAAAGAATCCTGAGCAAGCAAGATGGCTCAGTGGGCAAAAGCACTAACAACACAAGTCAGACAGCCTGAGTCTAGTCCTTGGCACCCACAGAAAGATTGGAGAAAACTAACTCCCAAAAAGTTGTCTTTTTATCTTGCCCCCTCATCTCTATCTCGCCCTCACCATCTCCCTACACAATAAAAAATTAAAATAAGAAAAAGGAGTCATGTTACCAAAACAATTCTTTATGCAAAAAGATAAAAGTACTATTAATATGACAGTATTAGTATGACAGTATGACAATAAATTAGATTAAAAACACAATTCCCAGAAAAATATATACTGCTAAAACTAAATTTAAGAAAGAAACTGAATAGCTGCAAATTTTTAACTATATAGTAATCTTCTCAAAAGGAAGATGTCACATTATTTCCACTTGTAGATATGATTTTATATATAGAAGACATGGAACCAGCAGGATTGCTCAGTGATTAAAACTGCTTGCTGCCAAGCCTGACAGCCTAAGTGCTGTTCTCACAGCCCACTGTGGAGGGAGAGAACTGACTACTATTAGAAGTTGTACACACACATACACACACATGCACAAATGATAAGTAAAATTAAACTACAAAACCAATCCTCAATAATCTAGTAGAAAGCTATTAGAACTACTAAGTGAATCCAGTAAGTTTGGAGGATATGCAGTTCGTACACAAACTTCAGTGTATTCCTATACATATTAGCAATGGAGAATCAAAAGAGAGAAAAAATACTTTCGTACTGGTATATAAAAAAGAATAAAACATTTAGGTATAAATCTAATATGTATAAAATACATACTTTGAAAGCCAGACAACACTGCTGAGAGAAGCTAAGGCCCTGAACAAAAGGACTCTTTACTACTGTTAAAGTGAGAGTACTCTCCACAAGCCTAGATTTGGTTCAGCCATTGTCGGAATCTGGGCTTTCCATATTACAAGAATTGTCAAACTGATTATGAAGTTCAGAGGAAAATGTAATAGACTCAATAGACAAAACAAACTGAGAAAGAATAGAGTTGACAGTTGAAGGAATCTTTTTTTTTTTTTTTTAAAGGCAGGGTTTCTCTGCACAGCCTTGGATGTCCTGGAACTCACTCTAGTCCAGGCTGGCCTTGAACTCAGATATCTGCCTGCCTCTGCCTCCCGAGCGCAGGGATTAAAGGTGTGTGCCACCAAAATTCACTGGAGGATTCATACTTTATAGTCTCAAAACTTGTGGCAAAATGAATCAAGGCACTGTAGTATTATCTGACAACAATCAAATGCCTAGAAATGAAAAGCTTTCACTATGGAGCTGAGTCCAGCCTAGAACTTACTACGTAGCATAGGCTAGCCTTAAACTTGCCTCAGCCTCTCCAGTGTTTGCATTATACAATTGCCAAGTCTAGTTGGTCAGCTATGTTTTGATAATGGTAAAACTGAAATTAGGTGAAGAAAAAAAATCTCATTAACAAGTGGTGTGTGAAAAGAATGATGTAAAACTCTTGCATCATTTAAAAAAGTCAAATCAAAATGAATCATAGACCCAAATATAAGAGCTGAAACTATTAAAGTCTCAGAAAGAATTCCAGGACTTTGAATTAGGTCAGGTCTTAATTTTATAAGCAGAGAAGAACCCTTACTAATGTCCACCATAGTGTAAAAAAGCCATTATCAGCCCTGAATTTATAGTGCTACAGATATCAAAAACAGTGAAATGACAACCTAAATAATGAGAAAAATATTTGTAAGTTATAAATAATGAAGAATTTGAATCTAGAAATGTATAAAGAACTCTTATAATGCAATACTAAAAAGAAAAACAGAAAAGACTGGCAAAGATGGGCAGGAGAGATGGCTCAGCAGTTAAAGGAATTGGCTTCTTTACGATGACTCAGGCTCAGTCCCAGCACCCACATGGAGGTTACAACCATCTATAAATCCAGTTCCAGGGCATCCAACATCCTCTTCTGACTTCTGCAAGCAACAGCCATTTACACGTTGCATATACATATATACAGACACACACTATACATATGAAATAAAAATATCTTTAAAAAATGACAGGCGAAGAGTTTCATTTCCTAGGATGTCTGTGACAAACTCTATGAACTAGGTGGTTTTGACAATGCTGTCTCTGAAGGCAAGGGGGTGAGAAGCCTTCCCACTGTCTGGTGGCTGTAACAATCCTCTGCATTCCTCACATCTACTATATCTGGGAATCTGCCTGGCCACTTACATTCTATGTGCATGTTTCCTTCTTATAAGAACAGCAGTGAGATTTGGGAGCAAATTTAATCCAGTATGACCTTATCTTAATTATAACTGTGCCCTGATTTCCAAATTACACTCTGAGATTCTGGGTAGACAGGAAAATTTTAGCAGGCATTATTTAATCCTATACAAATTTGAATATCTTTGAATATTATTTGAAATTTGGATATTATTTGAAAATATCCTTTTTGATATTGTATATCCAAAAGATACACAAATGGCTATTTTAATTACTTAAAAATGCCTCATATTATATGGCAAATCAAAAATCACAAGATGAGACTCCCTATTCTACGAAGCTGAATTTAAAAAGCGGGCAGTAATGAGCAGGCCATGACAGAGAAGCAGAGCCTGTACACACGGCTGGTTAGGATCAGAAATGTTGCAGCTGCTATACAAATCAGGTTTCCATTTACTCAACAAATTAAATGAAAAGCAGCTCTAAAATTGGATTGCACTGATGCTTATTCAGTAAACACATTGCTATTAACATACTAGTTAATAACTGTGTTTCAATATTGGTTTGTCAATTTTAAAGCTGCACACTAAGACAACAAGATGTCAATAACAAGAGAAGCTGTTGAGCAAGATGCCACATGGAAACAATACTTTTCTTACCAATTTTATTTTCAAACCTAACACTGCTCAGATTTTAAAACATGCCTAAATTGGAATTAAATTTAGTGGATACTGCAAATCAAACCTGGGTCCTCTGCAAGCACAAGTGCTCTTGGAATTGCTGCGCCAACTCTCCAAATATATACAGTTTTTATGCTGAAATATAATAGATACCAATGAGTTAAGAAATTCAAACTACAGGAGTACCTGAATGGAGGCTAAAAAAGAATTTTGAAGAGGAAAGGGGAGAAATGTTGCACTTACGTTATAATCTCAAAAACAAAAAATTGATAACATATATCACCACCATTTTATTTTATTCTAATATTTACTAAAAAAAATCCTACAGGATAAGCTGCTTTCATAGCATGATCAAAATGGTCTATTTTAAACAAACAATCAATAGCTTTTCCTGAAGAAGAAAGTAAAGAAGAGTTACTCTCATTATAATCAGGCAGGCAAGGATGTCCATCCACTTTTTCAACCTTACTTACTATTAACCTCAAAGTTCTAGTTGGCACACAGACATAAACAAAACTGACTATCAGAAAAGAGTCTGCAGATAATGACTGTATACCTAAACAAATCTAAAAGAAAGATGACTAAAATCAAAAGATGCTTAAAAGCAGTATAAAAGCTCACTAAAGTGTTGGATACAAGATAAATACTAAAAATGAAAAAAAAGCCAATATAATATCAGGGACTGGAGAGATAACTCAGTCATTAAATGCTAGGCTCACAACCAAAATGTCAAAAATATAACATTGGAGATCCTATTTAGAATTAACAATGAAACAAAATACCCAGGAATTACTCACATAGGTAAGGTTTGGGTCTCAGAATAAGTAAAAAGACATTAACATAATTATACACAGAAAATGTATTATATAGCTGTAATAAACTAAACATTAATATATGTACAAAAACAGACAAATCAATAGAAATACACATAGCTTTGAAGTACAAAGTTTTAATGTTTGATAAAGGTTATAGTAAATCAATAGGAAAGATTATAGAGTTAATTTAAGAAATTATAGAAATAGATCATTTCCAAGATTTAACTTAGTTCTAATTATCTTTTAAAATTATTTATGTATTTATTTTTATAGATTTATTTTATTATTGTTATTTATGTGTAGTGTGTCTGCCATGGGTACGCACATGTGCATGTTAGTGCCTGTGAAAGGGAAAGGAGGGTGTCAGGTCTTCTAGACCTGGAATTACAAGGCAGTAAGTAGTGAGCCACCTGACATGGGTGCTGGGCACTGAGCTCAGGTCCTCTGCGAGGGAAGTACCAGCTTTTAACCACTGAGTCATCTCTCCAGCTCTACTTTCCTAAAATTTTTTTTAATAACTATTACTATTATTATTGTCATTACTATTATTATCATGTGTATATGTGTGCACATAGGGTGGTCAGAGGACATTTTCTAGAAGCTGGTTCTCTTCTCCCACCATGTGGGTCACAGGGATTGAATTCAGGTCATCAGGCTTGATAGATACCGTTATATGATATATACCTTTATATACCATAATTTAAAAATACATTCTAGAAAGAATAAAGAACTAAATGTAAAATATAACTATCTTAAACAAATAAAGATTTATAAAAAATACAGAATGAATGATTTCAACACAACTCTAAGCACAACAAATTGAGGAAATGAAAGAAAAATACTGAGATGACTATGCAAAAATGAATGAACTCCATTGATCTGAAGCTCAAAACTGAATGTTAAACAGCTTCCACAGATATAAAATAATTCACTCACACACACACACACAAATAAATGCAAAAAAGTTTAAAGAGACCATGCTGAAGAAAGCCAAAAGCTCCTCAACAAAAGCAGTTAGGAAATATAGAAGTGAGTCAATGGTGACATTTCCCCATATATTTGGTAGAAAACAGCATGAAAGGAATAAGGATTATAGCTTAAAAGCTGTTCTAGTTTGTTTTTCTATTGCCGTGACAAATCTCTGACCAAAAGCAACCTGGGGAGAAAAGAGTTTATTTCATCTTACAGGTTACAGTCCACCATCCAGGAAAGCCAAGGCAAAAACAAGGCAGTTAATGAAGCAGAGACCATGGCAGGACAATGCTTACTGACTTATTCCCAGGCTCATGGCCAGCCACCTTTGTTATACAACTCAGAACAACTTGCCTAAGGATGGCACACTGTCCACAACGGGCTAGGTGCTCCTACATCAGAAAATGCCCCACAGACATGCCCACAGGCCAGTCCCATGGAGGTAATTCCTTAAATGAAGTTCCCTCTTCCCGAATGTGTCAAGCACATTTGTGAATACAAAGAAATACAAGACAAAAAGATTCCTTTTTGAAGAGGACCATACCCAGGCAGAAGAGAGGCAAACTGGAGCAATGAATGAATAAAAGGGTAATGTTTCTGGAATTGAAAGCGAACAAACAGCTCAGCACAGGGCTCTGAACGATGTAGATATGCTCATGTAGCAAAGGTACGTATCAGTTCATTTCACTTGGAATTACTGTACAACAGCGATGTCATACATAGCAGGAAGCTTTATTCAGACTGGCTTCCCAATCCATCTCAAGCATCAGAACAGTGAGTGAGCTATGATTAAGTACGGTACAGAAATCTAAGGATATTTTACACATTCAACTGGTTTTCTCCAATTCAAAAGGATTGTGAAATGCATACAAAGAATATAAGTGATTCAAATATATCAAGCATCTTAATGAGGTTCTAAATTTTTCTTAAAATTAATTTAACTAAGGTCCCCACAGTTTCCATTAAAAAGGCTATAACTCGACAGTACAGCATTACAGTTTATACTGCTAATAGCTGAGTGTTTCCAGTTGTAAATACGAAAGTTTCCCAACAACTCACCACTGCCTTGAATCCAGGTTCCTAAGTTCTCTAAGCAGCTTTTCATTTTTCTTCAGGAGATGGAAGCTCCTCCTAAATAGAGAGATTTATAAACATTTTATACCTTTGCAGGGAAGGACATGACAGTCTGGAAATACTTCCCATTCTACTCATGCAACTTTTTACACTTTTCTTGCCTTTCCATACTTCTAACACAAAAGAGAGCAGACCCTAAAAAAGATGTAAAGAATATATGTCATTATTCCTCCCAGGCTTTCATTCATTTGATAATGTACTGTTATCAAGGCCAGTTCAAACTCTCCTTGTAGATGTTGTGAGCATCCCAAACTTACATCCAGAGAAAAGGATACAAGGACTTCTAAGAATTTGCTTTTCCCCCTTGTTTTATATTACAGGTATTAAAACATTTTTTTGCTCTGTGTGTGTGTGTGTGTGTGTGTGTGTGTATAGTATAGTGTATGTGGTTCAAGGGAATCAAATCAGAGGCTTACACGTACCAGGCAAGTATTATATCTATATCTGTCTCCCTCTATAATATACACACACCCTGAGTCTTGTTATTACATATACATGTGTGTATGTGTATACACATATTTTATATACCCTCAGTCCTATTAGGTGTTTTTTAAAAATATAAATATGTAGTTTTAATTTATGTGTACTAAATATGTAAATAAAATTAATACTTACTGTCATAAAATACAGCTTTCTATCTTTAACTTTCCTTAGGAGACAACATATAGAGTGTTCCATAACAAAAAACTACAATGTATTTCTATCATAACTAAAGGACAATTATCTGCAGTCAGCCAAACAAAAAGCAAACTGTGCTCTTTATATAAAATGGCTTGGTGGACGGTAAGGTGGCTCAGCAGGTAATAGTGTCTGAATCTGAGTATAATCCCTGGAACTCACATGGTAGAATGACAGAAATGACTCTTGCGAGTTGTTCTTTGACTTCCACACATTTGCCACTGCATGCGTATACCCTCACTCCTCAGAAACTGCAAGAATACTGTTTAACAAATGGAAGGTTTTAAACCAAGCAAAACATAAATACTAAGAGGGGAGAGCAAGTCCATCTTAATACCTCACATGTACCTGAAGTATCACAGATTTATTCTATTCAATCTGTCATTTCTAAGCTTCTCCCTCCTACTATAAGCTGATATATTTCTATTATTTAGAAATGATATATTTCTATTACTTAATGATAAAGTAAATATGTCACCTTCCACTCTCCTACAGCTTTTGACAGCACAGAAATTAAAAACAAAATATAGAGACTGTGCACAGCATGCCTAAAGTCTTGTGTTCAATTCCTAATAAAAACAACAACAAAACCGACATGCAGCCAGGCATGTCGGCACACGCCCATGGTCTGAGCACTTGAAAGGTGGGGACAGAGGAACCAAGAGCTTAAGGTCACCCTCAGCTATGAAGCCAGATCAAAACCAGCCTGGATTACATGAGATCCTATCTCAAGAAACCAGAACAAACAAAAGACTTAAAATATTTATTAGCAATGCTTTACATAAAGTAATTCCTAAGTGTTTTTGTAGATTATTTCTTTCTAGTATTGATGTAAAAATTATTCTCAATTTAGATACTCTAGGCCAAAGTTCAAAGACAAAGTATCTCTAACCTAGTTTTGATTTAAGTCCAACATTCTTTTCATTTAACTCCTAACTTAATTATTGTAGACATTTGTTTCCGGTATTTTCCGTACCGGAGGTTCAACACAAGGCCTTGCAGGTAGTAACTGCACCCTCTTACTGCACTACACTCCAGCCCTATCCTACAGCTATTTTGTTTTGATTTTGGAAAAAGGGTTTCTTATAGCCCAGGCTGGCCTTGCTTACACCTTGAGAATGGTGAAATTATAGGTGTGGACCAACATGCCCTCTATTCGGTTTTAAGTTTTTATTAAGATTTTATAACATTTATAAGAAAACAATATTCTTTTCTTGATATGTTACTGAATTTTGAAATACTTCCTTAATTCAAATCTGAAACAAAAACACTGACTGGTCTGAAAACTGATAAGCTATAATAAAGGTTTATAAATTTGATTTTTTCAATTATATGCGTATAATTTCTAAGCTATATAGTTTTACTGGTTACTATGAATGTTAAGAATGTACTGGATTAAATTATCTTTTTATTTCCCTGAATTTTAATAAGACTCACAGTTTAAAAACAAACAAACCCAAACAATTTGCCTATTGACTAAAAAAAAAACTGATTGGTGGATAGAAAATATCAGTTTTATTTTCTTTATAAAAAAATTTTAAAAAAGATTCATGCTATTTTATATGTGCGAGTGTTTTGCTTGCATGTATATACACATACCACATGCATGCCTGGTGCAGAGGTTAGAAGAGGATGCTGGATCCTCCGGAAATGGAGTTACAGACAATTGTTAGCTACTATGTAGGTGCTAGGCAAAGAATGTGGAGCCTTTGCAAGAACACTCCGAACCACTGAATCAACTCTTCAGCTCCTATGTGCATTGTGTATGCTTGTGTGTAGGTGAGTACAATGCCCAGGGAGGCCTGAACAGGGCATTGGACTCACTGGAGCTGGAGTCACGGCTATGGGGTGCCTACCGGGGTGCTAGGAGCTGAATTTGGATCCTCTGAAAGAGCAGAATACATTCTTAGCTGTTGAGCCACCCCTCTAGCATGGTAGATAGAATTTAATAAGAAAAAGAATACAATTTTTTTCTTTTTGGTTTTCTTCAAGACACACTCTCACTATGTAGCCTTGGCCATCCTGAAATTTACTCTGTAGACCAAGCTGGCCTTGAACTCAGACATCCATCCACCTGCTTCTGCTTCCCAAGTGCTGGGATTAAAGGCGTGTGCCGCCATTGCCTGAGACTAAAATTCTTGATCAGAAGAACCAATGTTGAGGGGGGGAGGAAAACTTCTCTCCTTACCGTTTGTCCCAGGAATTCATTCCCAATATACTAAGAAGCAATCTGCAGTAATAAAATGCTGACTGAGGCTTCTGAGGTGTTGGCTCATCTTGTTCTGAGGCTTTCATGTTTAAATCATTAAAGTGCTTTTCCACAAACTCCTTTTCTTCTGTGTATTGCTTAAGGATAGCATTAATGACATCGTTCTCCTGTTTTTCAGAAATGCACACAGGTTGTGGAGCAGGAACATTGAGGGAGACCCCAGTTCTCTGCAAGCATTCAGGACTTGTAGTGCCTAAATACTGCAGGAGCTCGTCAAGAGCATCTTCCTCCTCCCTTATTGTAGACCAAGTTGGTACAGTTTCTCTAAATCTTCTAAGCTGGAGAGAAAGATCATCTTTTACTGTCATGTTTTCTAAGCATTCATTGGATGTAGGAGGCTCTTCTGGTTTCTCTTGGTGAGACATTGAAAGTATGAAAGATATAGGTTCAGACAAACCATTCACAATGGGTGGCCCATACAGTATGGCAGAATCCCATGAGTACTTTCCAGAGAGGTCACGCACTATGATTCTAACGTTTGAATTGGCTGACACAAGGCCAGCGGCTAGCCCTCCTCCAGGCATACTCTCTTCTGCTCTTATCTGGATACAAGACACCAAGGTTGTGTTATTCAGCACAAAGAACTGAATGTTCGGACTTTCAAACAGCTCAGGAGAAAGTTCAGTACTCTCACTGTAATGATTGTCATGGTTTTCACAGACCTGACTGGTCAGCATGGCAGGACCACCACTCATTGGATAATGGCCCAAGTGATTCACCAGATGGGTAATAACAGTACGGGCTGCTATAGAGATCAATCCTTGTTGCATTTGAGTTTTCACTGAATAAAAAAAAGAAGGAAAAAAATCACAAATGAGTAGAAATAATACTGCTTCCCAGGAATCATAAAACATATTAGAAAAGAAATGAGGATTTTATCACATTGCTCACATCACAATCAAATATCTGAATAAACATTAATGCATACCATCTAGCTTTCTTATTATAGGAATAATGGCAAAGAGTAGAGGAAACTTTACTGATGAAGTAGTTTAATTTATTTTATAAGGAAGCCCTTTTGAAACTGTTGCTAATGGATGCACAATTTAAACAAAAGCTTTTAAATGTAGATCACCTTTGAAGATCAAAAGTATCAGAAATCAATTCCCTGAAATACATTAAGCAAACAAATTAAAAAGCCAATGAAATCTATCTGATATGTTTATCTCATGAAGACATTCCAAATTTAGAGACATAGTCTGCAGCATCCTTAAATGTCATTTCATTCTGGGTTTTACTGATGATAAAAAGTATGTCAGAGAAAAGTGGTATTTAAATAGGGAAACAGTAAACCCTTATATGACAAGGAAACTTTAAAGGCCAAACTCCAAATATAAGCTGTGGGGGCTGGAGAAATGAGTCATTGGTTAAGAGCACTTGCTGCTCTCTCAGAGGACCCAGGTTTGGTTCCTAGCACCCAAATCAGGAGGCTCACAACTGCCTGTAAGTCTGGCCCAAAGTGACACAATCTGCCTCTTGCTTCCATGGGCACAGTACTTATGTGCATATACCCTGTAAGAGACATTTATACACATAATTAAAAACTAAACCTAAAAAAAATATGGGCAGAGGTATAGTTCAGTTGTAGAAAATTTGCCTAGCAACAGCAAGATCCTAAGACTGATCTCCAGTGCTTTATAAAAATATAAACAAATAAAAGCATAATAAAAAATTAAAAGTTGATAATAGGTCTACTTGTTCAGATGTTATAACTTTTTAAGTAAGTTTTGTGGATCAATATGCTCTAGTCTAGAAGTATGTGAAAACCATATTTCCTTCCCTATTCATATTAGGAAACCAGCTGAGCATATTCATGAGTATGAATATGAAAGAGCAAGATAAGAAAACTCGGACAACACAATAGTTTTAGAGGCCTGGAAGAGCAAGATGTCTGACTTACATTAGGACCTGAAGGAGGACAGAGGAAGAGAATATGGGGAAAGGAGTTGGTTTGAATGAGATGACCCCCATAGGTCTTGGGCATCTGCATACTTGGTCTATATCCAGTTGGAGGCTATTTGGAGGATTACGAGTTGTGGCCTTGCTAGAGGAAACATGCTACTGTAGATGAGCTTCCAAATGCCATTTCAAGTGAGCTCTCGGCTGCAGCTGCAGCACCCTGCCTGCCTGCCTCCATGTTCCCTGCCATAACTGTGATGATCTCCAATCCTGAAACCAAAAGTTCAGATAAACCCTTCCTTCTGGTCATGGTGTTTTATTACAGCAACAGCAACAGACCTAAGACAGGAGATGAAGACAAAAGCCACAGAGAGAGGTAGGGTGCAAAGCCAACTGCTAAAATGTTGGGCCATGATATATACAGACAAGTGCTTTGTCATTTTCCGGGGAAACAGGGAGATGTACAAAAGGCTAAGTAAATAAGTTCCAAGAAGTATTTGGGTCTATGGCTAGGTGGAGTTCCAGAGAGGGTGGGCTGGGTAGGTAGCTCCTGGAAGGCAGGTGGTCACCCAGCTGTGAGTGCCAATGGAGTAATAAACTTGACACTAAGAGGCCTGTCCCAAAACAAAGCTGCTGCTGCAGTTCTAAGGTGGGACGATGTAGAGGCTGGTATTGGAGTGGTGTTAGGAAGACTGGGAGGAGGCTGTTGCTGGTAAGGATGCATTAGATTTCATGCCAGAAGAGGATGCTTTGTCATATGAGGGGTGGGGAGGAGTTGGTGCTCTTGCCTCTACTAAGATTTAGACAAGAATCCCATTATCCTGTAAGAACAGCCTAGGCTTACATGTAAAGATGAATTAAAAACTCTTATGTACAAGGCTCAAAATAATAAATACAATATAAACTACACAATTTTGATAGCATTATAAGGGTACAACTTTTAAACATTTCTCTTTTGAACTTGCTTCTAAATAAACTCCAAGAATGGTTCAGCTCATTCTGTAGAACATAAACCCTCAAGCCTGGGCATTAGTCTCCCCTATACATCCTCTGTCCAAAGAAGGAGACAGAGAATTTAGTTGAAAAGAGCTTGTGGAACAAGACAAGGAGGTGCATGGATGTAATCTTGCACTTAGGCAGGCTGAGACAGGAGAATCAGGGGGAGCTCAAGGCTGGCCTGAATACATAGTAAGACCCAGCTCAAAAATCCATGAAAATTAAAAAAAAAAGACTTATCCATTTAAATACTCATCAAATGCTTTAAGTAGAATACAAAACCAGCAAGCCATAAATCTGCTATAATCTACTATAATTATTAACACTGAAAATACTTAAAGGATAAATTTTAAATTTAAATATGAGCAAAATCATTTTTTCTCATAAGTTGCTTTGCTAAATTCAGGATATATGCACATATATGAAAAGACCAAAATCTTTTAACTTATTAATTCGGTGATTAGATTTATTATTGTTTTTGAGCAATAAACTAAAGAAAATATCTCTCTCATACTTAACTTATAGAAAGACAAAAATTCTCTAATTTAAATATTAAAATAAAAATTTTAAAATAACCAGTCTGATGAGAAAATGCAAAATGGAGATACCAATGCTTCTAAGGCACTGTAAAACTAGCATTCATTAAATAAACCCAGCTAGTCAGGGTTATCTGTTCAGACTGTCACGTTAAACAAGCCCTACATCATTTGCAGCAAACCCATAATTACAGATTATTATGGCATACAAAAGCAGCAAGTCATAAAAAGCTGCTGCAATTCACTATGCTGTAAAAGACATGAAGAGGAAGTTAATTTTGGCAAATGCTTTAAATATTAGCTTTGTATAATATGTATAGGTGAAACTATAATTAGGAAAGAATGGATCTTTGGAGCCTCCTTTCACTCTGGCCCTGAAAATGATGACTTTTTTTTATAATAAAATACTGCCATTTGACAAAAAGCCAAATTCACTACCTTCCCTTGTTCTGTAGTAAATTTAATAATTATAGCCACTCCTGCCAATAGTTTTCAAATCACTTTTCAATCCAATACTGAGCTGATTATGGGCACTCTATGTTTATAATTCATTGGCCAAAAAAGTACTTGAAGACAATGAAGCATGTCTTAGACAAGGACACAATGATCAGTCAACTCTGCCTTTAAAAAAAAGCCTCAAAAAATCCCTACAAATCACCCCTCCCCAAACCAAGCAAACCGACAGCATGTAGTCCAGAGCCCACAGACTTGAGTAAAGCAGTATCCCTGTTGATACATCATGCAGGTCCTCGATTCTGAACTGACATGAAGCACGAAAGGGAGCACCATGACACAGACAGCAAAAGGATGGAGTGTTTGTTATCAGCATTAAGCTCACCTTTAAATATCTTTTCCTCTACTTATTGTACTCTATAGTAAATTTTATATAAAATATATTAAAACTTTTTGGGGGGTGGAGTGAGATGGCTGAGCAGACAAAAACAATTGCTACCAGGCCTGATGACTTGAGTTCCATCCCGAGACCCCACACAGAGAAAGCACAGGACTGACTCCCACAAATTGTCCTCTGATGTCCAAACACCTGTGTGTATATGGACTCTACTATTTTTAAAAGTAATAAAAACCCTTTATATAAGCAAATTTAAAATATACTGTCTTAGAATGTTACCATTAAAGAACAACCATCTTTTTCTATAATATTGAGTAAAATAAACATTGTATTGTGATATCTAAAGAGAAAGATTTTCATTACTATCAATTATTGTCTAAGGTTTTTTGGCCTATTACACTACCCAGAATGTTTTTCAGAGCTAAGTAAGTAATAACAAATTTTTATGTTCCTATTATTTTATGTACTTGTGCTCTAGATAATTATTAGCAAATTATTCAATTATGTTCAACTCAAAGCTGGTTTATCAATTTCCTTGACTTTCCAAAATTTATTTATTTATTAATTTAAAACCAAATTTTTAAATTTTACATACCAATTCCAGCTCCCCTACCTCCCCACCCCATCCCCCATCAAAGGGTAAGGCCTCCCATGGGGAGTCAACAAAGTCTGTCTACAACACTTGAGGCAGGACCAAGGCCCTCCCTCCTTTATCTAGGCTGAGCAAGGTATCCCTCCACAGGAAATGGACTCCAAAGAGCCAGTTCATACACTAGGGAAAGTTACTTAATCTTGGCTTCTAAACTTCCAAAGAATCTGGTTAAGTTTCTACAGCTTGTATGATCAACTGCTCTTTCAATGGGGTTTTGCTTGTTTGTTTTCATTTAATTTTTATTTTATTTTAACAGAGGAGAAAACAAAAACAAAACAAAAACCCAGAGTAGTTTCTTGACATGAAGTACATGTAGGTAAG